>CM054804.1:33535001-33589598 GCA_028984105.1 Lavandula angustifolia
CTATTCCATTATGGTCATTTAGTTGAAGGTAACTTTAGGATCTAAAACACTTATTTCAGGGTGGAGTGGTACACTCCAAGCACATTTAAAATGAATGTCGGGGATATTTATACAACATAAAGAGCAATCTTGTAACACAGATGTTTAAGAAAATATAGTTCTAACAACTAATCAAACATTGAAGCGGTTGAGATATGCATTCCTAAACAACATAAAACAGCCAACAATGACCACAAATTCAATGTACTGTGAGGTAGGAGTAAAGGACAAAAAAAATTTATGCTTGTATACAATGTGATTTTATCCTTATCATTGTTTTATTCTCTTATCTGATAAATCTATATTTGCACATATAATCATTTATCTTGTATATAAGTTAGATTGTGTAGTGTGTTGTAGATCACAGAAGAATACTCAATTGGTAGACCTGACAAGATATAAACATTTATCTCAACTGAGACAACTTTAGAATAAGTTGTCGGTATAAGCTGCAGTTTAGTTTAGAAGTGATTTGTCTTTGCTGCTTGTCTATACTGGTACACTGAAGGTAGTGTATTGATGGATCACACTGAGATGTGTTCTCCTGATTGACCTCAGAGGAGAACCACTAGTGGAGAACCAAGATCTCGGTGACGTAGCTGGTCTTAAGCTTAGTAAGACTTCAGCTCAGTACATTTGGCTATCTATCACTTTACCCTACTATGGTGAACGTCATCGCGACCAGATCTACATATCTTGGGTGCTAGTAATCATTTGTGTCTCGGACTGGTTGTCTGTATCTTGCAACCGTATCCTATAAAATGGGTTCATAATGTCCCTTAAGAAACTCTTAAGGATTATCACACTAAACCCGACTGGTTGATTAAATTGAGGTGTGTTAATAAGGTCCAGTAGTACTACTCAGGAATATAATAAGATGTTGATTAATTTAAGATTTCAGTGAACTTAATTAATTAACGGATATTTCTATCTTAAATACGGGGATCGATTTAGTCTAAAATACAAGTTTATACTCAAGTTGGGATAAATGGGTAAGTCAGCATGGATTCTGTAGTGGAATGAATCTGTGTTTATTAATTGATGTTGCTCTGGACTCAGCATAGATAATTAATTGATGTTGCTCTGGATTGAGCATAGATAATTAATTGATTTGAGGCCCGACTTTATTTCTTGTATTGGATCCGTGAACTGGCGCAATTAGTTGCCTAGTTATTTATCGTCTCCAAAAATCATTATTAATAGATTTTTTTTGCATTATTTAATAATGTTATTTATCTGGAATTAAACCAATTAATTGATAAATAAAAGTAGCCCAGTAGATTAATTTATTATATTGTGGGCTAATTGACGTGGAAACTCATTAGGGGTATAATTAAATTAATGGGCTACAAATATTAATATAATATTGACTTTTAACGCCTACATATATTAGTATTCTGGTCATAATCAGAACACACATACACATACTCACAAACGTTTACATGCGAGTGAGAGAGACATATTTATATTTTCTTCAATTCTCTGACCACACAGAGGAAGAAAAGGGTCGGGACGTAGATCAAAAAATCTGAACGGGAGCAATAATTAAAGCTACTACAACATACGAAGGAGGTAGGTAAATTCCATTCCTTAAATCCTTGGGTTTCATTTCTGACTTTGATGGCACATTCTACGAGCAATATAAAATGCGACGGCCTTCAAGTGCATGTTTCTTGAACCAAAATCAAACAAATCCAAATTACAAGTGTGGTCTGCCATGAATGAAATCACGACCCAACAGTCATTGCCCTTGCACTTAGCCCATAGAGCAAATGGACATTATACAATGCGTTTGCAGATGCATTCTAACCGGTGGTACTAAAAATGTTGAACTTTGAAATCAGTTCAGTCTCCATATGAAATAGCGTCACAACAACACAAAGTTCATCTTTTCCAAAAAAATATCATCATTCACAAGTATCTCCCTCCACAACATGATCCAGGTTTCTCAAGAAGAGTAAATCAGATACATCAAGAGGTACAACTAGAAATAACCAATTACTTGCAGCTTCAAGGTAGCTTTCCACAATTTCGTTGTTCATGGTCGGAGGGTTTACTGGAATTAGAATAGGCCCTAGCCTCATGTCGAATCCACGCAGCAAAATTGTTGAACTGACAATTGAGACATGGTTCAGGTGTGGTGGGTGGGGGGGGAGGGGTGAATACACCTAAATACAAATTTCTCTCAAACGCGAAGTCAGCTCTAGCTGAGTTTGCTACTGAACTGAGTCAGTGCCAAACATACTTCAGATCGCGTGGGCATAAAATCTTCTACTGAGTTCAGCTCTACTGACTTAAGTCAGTCGATCAGTATCAGAATGTGTGTGCGGAAGTGTAGGCCCTATGAAATGTCTCGGTTAGAAAACACCAGTTTTTATGCTGAGTTTGTAAAATACGGTTTGTATGCAGTATGGTCAGTTAAATAAAGCAGTAAATCAACACATCGATTTTTAAAGTGGTTCGGACACGCCGGGGTCCTACGTCCACCGGTCCCGACCAAAGCAGAGATACTTGTTATATTTATACCGAGTAAGTCTCGGTTGGTCCGTTCCACCGGACACACACGAACCTTAAAGTTTATACTGAGCAAGTTCTCGGTGATACATGCGCGGACATGATTCTCTACTTATAGTCGTAGTGACTTTTACAAAGGGTTCAAACTTGAAGAGTTTGAGTCTTCTCCAACTAAGAGGAAGTTCTTACAAATATGAACTGTTTCACAAGGATGTGAACTTCCTTGAGTTTTCTAAGCTAAAGATATTACTATGAGCTTGCTTACATAGGAGAAGGGGAACAAGATAAAACTCTGAGTGACGAACTAAAGGTGTTCTTCAATGGATGCTAGTTCTTCACTGGATTCTGCTTGAGATTGCTAAGAGTTTCTGCATAGAAAGCTTGGGTTCCCGGTGTCATCTCTGCATGGCGACTTCTCTTATTTATAGGCGTCGATGGTGAATAGATCCGTTGGAGGGGGCTCTAGACACGTGTCGATGCGACAAGGAAAATGGCTCCTTTAACTTGAACATTGTCGAGCAGGTACACTGTAGAGATTCTCCTCTTTTTCAGTTTCAGAGCAGCTTTTGTCAGAGTAGATGGTCGCTGTCGGCTCCTTATTGGTCAAGGTAGATTGGCAGTTGAGACTTATCAAACATCAAGGTTGACTTCATCTGAATCCTCGGACCTACAACTGAAGTGTCTTTCCTACTAACGTTCTTCTGAGATTTCAGTGCATGGGCACAAATTCCTAGGCAGATTTAGCTGGAGGTTGCTGTCGAACTGACTTCTTCGATCCTGAGTTCTTCAGCTGAGTGAGGTCTTCTACTGAATCCTGCAGCACTGAACTCTGTCCTACTGAGTTCTAACAACTTTAATGTCCTATTGAGTTCCAACAACTGAACTCGACTAGGTTATAGAAACGAAGGTACAATATTCAGCTAGGGTTTTGAGATCTATCAAATCTATCCAAATCTATCGACAGTCAGATCTACTGATTCATCTACTGAATACTTATCCCAACAATTTCCCTCTATTTGATGATGCCAAAACCTATTAAATCTTCTATCACAGAAAACATGATAAGGTTAAGACTAATAGCTACTGAGCAGAATATCTATTACAAGGGAAAGCTCCTGCCAACAAATACAGCTGACTAAAATAAAGAAAATGAGAACAGAGCAGTCACAAGTAAAGAATATCAGAGTAAACTTATGATTCTGAGGTTATCTATCAGAGCCAAAACTACGACAATTAAACATAGTTGAATGTATCAGAGCATATGACTACAGTTAACAAAGTTATATCAGAATTTTCAGTACATAACAAATTCAGCACAAGGTTGATACAAATATTCTCGGTTTAGAATAGATCATATAGTAGCTAATCATCAAATGTAATTTCAGCTTTATCAGTTATCTTCCTAAGATGCAGGTTCTCCCTAAGAAACAATTTCCCTTTATATTTCTCCCTTTTTATTATTATATCATAAAAGAGTTCTTCCCCCTAAGAATAAGTCATATATCAGAGAAGAGTAAGATAAACACAGTTAATCAGTAGGAAAACATTCTAAGGCAGATAAGCACATAGGTCACATAGGTCAGGTAAGATAAGTTAGGAGCTGATCACTGAGGTGATCAGTCGTGCTGAAAAGTAAACAAAAGCCTTAAAGACAATGAGTTATTGTCAGGGCCAAAAGATGTGATACTGTCATATATGATAGAAAATTACATTACAATGACAAGCTATCACTAGAAGCTAGACTAGGAAGAGAGATCAGCTGGGCTTTTGTTTCTTGAACTGCTGCATCCTTGCCCTAAAGTCTGCTGACTTCTTCTCTGGGAGCTCAAGGCCATAGCTCTTGTAGACACGTTTCCTCAAGGCCTTGATCTCTTCCAATTCATCTGCATCAGCTTTTTCCAGTCCTCTGCTTTTTATAGCATCCTTGATTTCTTCTTCTATCTCCTTTTTGCATAGATTCCCTTCATGCGTCATGGGAGGAGGTAGAGTCCGAAAGGGAGGTGCCTTCAGCGGTTGACCCATCTGGTCAAGCAGAGTCTGGTCAAGCAGAGTCTGAATCTCAGCTAGGAGAGCTGGACTCATGGCGGTCAATAGATCTTTGAAGTAAGAGTCTTGATCAGAAGTAGGATCTACATCACCAATTCTCCACACGTGGAATCTTTTAAGGAATTCCACCTTCATCTTCTCCCACTGCTGGTTAAGCTTGAGAAGCACCCAGTCGCCAGTTCTTTTGTAGACAATACGCTTCACCTGACTCAGGGGCTCTCTAGCTCTGAAGAGCCGGGAGGAACGAGGGATACTCCTATCCTTCACTAGAACACTCTCCCTAGCTTCTTTCTCAGTACGCAGTCTGAGGGCTTCTAAGTCAGCCAGCTAAATCCTCTCTCGCGTTGTACTGATCTGCCTCGCCTCAGCTGTCCTGTCCAAGGCCCTCTCCATTGTGTCCCAGATTTCCTTCATCTCATGTTCTTGTTCTTTGAAGGGGACATAGGAGGGAACATGGGGATGTTCCTCTGACTCAGCAGGTGATTGCGATTTGGATTTAGAACCTGAGGCTCCGCCTTGCTGGTCAGTCTTTGCGTCTGCTGCTGCGACTGCTGAGCTCTGGACTGCTGAGCTCTAGCTACTGTTGCTGATCTAGTCTGCTTAGATTGCGGAGAGCGAATCTAAACTCTTTTCTTCTTAGCAGCAGGCTTATGCTTAGCCTCTTCTTCTACTAGTTCCCTCGCGAGCTTTTCATCAAAAGCTATATGTTCTTCTCTTGAGTGAAACTTGAGCTTCTTCTGAGCTTTAGGAGGGCTAGGATCATCAAGTACCTTCCCTTTGCCCTTGATATCTTGCTCAGGTGCGAGAGGAGGTGAGCCTTCAACAGGCAGATTCTCGAGATAAGTTGTCACCTCCGCCACCGCTTGCTCAGTGGCTCCTTCAGTTGCCGGCACAATGGCCGTCTCAGCTGTTGAGCTCTGTCCGCCCTGTTACTGCTACTCTTCAGCTTTCAGAATTGATTTCAGCTGAGCAGCTCTCGACCCTTCCCCCTTTTTGGCATCATCTAAGAGGGTGGCCAGGGCAGTGACCTTCTTGGTCAATTCACCTACTGAGTCCTTGACAGAGGACATACCAGTAGCGATCTCAGTAGCAACATCCGTGTAAGACTCCCACCTACTGTCATGAGCTCGATCAATTACTTTCAGCAGCGCATCTTTTGACTTAACGAACTTGTTCAGGTAGTCTTGCACCGCAGTAGAGGCATTCTCCTCTATCGTCTTGCATGAGGCATGCTGCTGAGTCAGTGCCTTGGAGACACTCTCAGCTGTGAAATTATTCCTCTCCTCCACTGCCTTCTGTACTCGACCTATTACAGTCGCACTTCCTCAGTAAAAGTTTTGGCGAGAGACTATATAATAGATTTGAACTGAGCGTTCAGGTCTGTCTTTTGAGCAGCCAGTACCTTCGCGAGGTTCTCATCAACATTTACAGCACTTGGGGTGCTGATCCTCTGCACTTCTGCTGTCAATTCGGTTAGCGACTTTGTCAGTGCCTCCGTGAACCTGCTCCATGTCTTGCTCACATCATCGGCGAGGTTTCTTTTCTTGTGTGCCTGTCGCTTATTGACCTTATTTATGGACTCTGTAGATATTTCCTTTATCTCAGCAGATTGATATCTGCGCTTCAGGGGCTGAGATGAGGACGGAGTCCGAACGATCGCACTTTATGTCGACGGTGGTGGTGGCTGATCGTCCTTAGGTATGTCCTTGCCTTCAGTAGATCCACCCATATCTGCATCCTTAGGCGGTTGAGGAGGTGAAGAAGGTGGAGACGGAGGAGGCTGAGTAGAAGAGGGCTCAGCTCCTTGAGTCCGGTTGTGCAGGAGCATCAGCATCACTGCACGCAGATCCTCCAGGGAGGAGATGTCAGCTAGCTCCTCATAGCCAATCTCCTCCTTCAAAGTTTTCTCCTCCTCAAGCAAGGTGGATAGGGACCTGACCCTGATGGTCTCCTCCAGAAGGACCCACTCCAAGAATCGGATCCGCATCTGCATCCTCGCGCGGATCGCGATATCAACAAGATTGGGGTATGACCCGATCTCAGGTATCTCTTCAGCTACCTCGTCTGTGGCATTCAGATGGGCGTTCAATACTGAAAGAGGTACTGAGGAAATCTCAGCTGTTTGGGTGTCAGCCTGAGTCTCCGACTGAGTTTCCTCACTGAAGACGGTCTGAACCTTGTCTCTTATCGTAATATCATGCTTGCCCGACCCTGAGTCCTCTATAGAGATAGGAGAGGAGGGTGGCACTTCTGAGATAGGCTTCTTCAGCGTCTTTGGTCTCCTCGCCTGAATAGGGGCAGGAGACTGAGCAATCTCCAAGGGGCGCTTAGCAGCTGGGCCCTTCCCTATTGACTTCTCGGCTGAGGTGGCTGTTGTGAACTTCATCAGTTTCACATCGAAGTAGAAAGAATTGGCAAAGGAGACGTTTCGGGGTAGCTCGTCTTCAATCATAATCGAGACCTTCGTTCCATAGAGCAGCTTCCCCTTCTGGACTAGCTGCATTCCATCCTTGGCATCTATGAATTTTTGCGACTGAGCTTTAAACTTAGCTCGGAAGAATGCATTCCAGTTCACTTTTGCTGCGTCCACTATGGCCATCATCAGCTGGACGCGGGTCCTGCTGAGTTGGTCGTATGAGCCGGCATAACTCGTCAGGATGTGGTTTACCACGTACGCCAACCCGCGGTATTCAGGCAGCAGTTGGTTCTTGGGGAACGCTTCCTTGAACACGCAATCTGAAAGGCCGCTGAATCGGCAGAGATAACGATTGATCTCCGCCTCCTTGTAATGAGCGACTGAGGATCCTTCATCAACAAGGCCAAAGCTGGCATGGAGGCTCTTCGAGATGTCAATCTCAGTAGCCCGGTCCTCCCACTGATTGGCGAGCAGCTCTCTCTTCACAATGACAGAGGCGATGTCATTGGAATCGTCATCTTCACGGAGGTTGAGGAAGAACTCCGCGACTTGTCGAGGAAGAATATGTTACGGAGCACGCGAGAGAATTGAAAGCAGACCCGATCTCTCCAGGGCGTCAAATACGGGCGCCATGCAATCAACCCCACATGTTCTCACCGAGAGAACGGGTTCGAACCAGACTCTCTTCCCGGATAAAATCTCTTCTATGTCGAGGGGAATGATGACGTCTGTGATCGGAGTAAGAGCCACTGTATGTAACTAAAAATCTGCAAAAACAAATATTATATATCGAAAATAGAGATATATAATCGCAGATTCAGTATAAGAAAATCTTACCGAAGAAGAAGTGCTAGAAAGCTATAGATGTCTAAAATGCAAGCATGAGTAAATTTGCATAGAGCACTAGTTCTTATTTAATGCCGGAAAAGTAAGGCAGGTTAGAGATGACTGAGTATATGTACTAAGATTTGAATCTAAGGCAGTTTCAACTAAACGGCTGAGATTGATCAGGTTTAAAATAGTGAACGACTCAATTAAATGTTAAAATAGGTTATGATTATTATGTCGCCTATAATCTCGCCTACTTATCTCTAACGCCTAAGTGGTAAGGTGATATGACATGCATTAAATGCGCTGCAGTCAGGTTTATGGAATGTCGTGTATTTAATGAAAACGACATAGTCAGTTGAATACGATGAACATTAATGGCAGGAAATAAATGTTATGACATGCTAAATCACCAAAAGCTGAATTTAATACTCGTAACCTGTCAGCTGAACATCGTAGTCAGCTAATACCACATTTGACGAATGCTGAGTATTCAGCTGTACTGAATATGAATTCCCCCTTACTCAGTAGTCCTCCGGATCATCTACTGAATCATATCAGTTGGATCCAAAAGACCTAGTTCTACTGAGAGATCATTGAATCTGGTCTCAGCTAGAGGTTTGGTCAGGATATCAGCTCTTTGCTTATCAGTGTGGATCTTCTCCATTCTGATATCCTTTTTCAGATGAAGTGATGACGAATGTCCACGTGCTTGCATCTTGTGTGTAGAACTGGATTCTGAGTGATAGCAATAGCACTGCGCTCGTCATGATAGATCGGCACTTCATCTTGATGAATGTCGTAGTCTCTCAGCTGTTGTCGAAGCCATAGTATCTGTACGCAACAACTTCCGGCAGCCATATATTCAGCTTCAGTAGTGGACGTTGCTACTGAGTGCTGTTTCTTTGAGAACCACGATATGAGCTTGCTACAGAGGAACTGAAAAGTTCCTGAGGTTGACTTTCTATCGATTCGGCAACCTGCATAGTCAGCATCAGAATAACCAGTTAGTTCAAGGTTATCATCAGCTGGATACCATAATCCAACATCAGGTGTTCCCTTCAGGTAACGAAGAATTCTCTTTGCTGAATCGATATGACTCTTCTTGGGATTCACCTGAAATCTTGCGCATATACCTACGACATAAGTTATATCAGGTCTGCTGGTTGTAAGATATAATAAAGAACTAATAATAGCACGATAGTCAGTAGAGTTAACATATACTCCCTCTTTGTCAAGATCAATCTCGAGATTTATGTTCATGGGTATCTTGACTGACTTGCTGGATTCGCAGCCGAACTTCTTGATGAGATTTCTAGTATATTTCACTTGATTAATGAATATTCCCTTCTTTGATTGCTTGACTTGAAGTCCAAGGAAATAATTCATTTTTTCCCATCATCGACATCTCGAACTTTTCTTTCATCATCTGCTCAAATTTCTGACATATAGTCAGATTCCTTGATCCAAAGATGATGTCGTCCACGTCGATATGCACCAGTAGGATGTCTTCGCCTGACTTGATACTGAATAGGTGCGATCCACTGTTCCTTTTTGAAAACCTTTCTGAAGTAGAAAGTCTGAGAGGGTATCGTACCAAGCCCTGGGAGCTTGTTTTAACCCATAAAAAGCTTTCTTAAGTCTATAAACCTGATGTCCCTGCTGAAATTCGGGCGGTTGTTCAACGTAGACTTCTTCCTTCAGTACGCTATTCAGGAAAGTTGACTTCACATACATTTGATAGGCTGTGAACTGCTGATGTGTTGCATAGGCTAGGAATAGACGAATAGCTTCCAATCTTGCGATTGGGGCGGATGTTTCATCAAAGTCTATCCCTTCTGACTGACAATATCCTTTGGCAACGAGTCGAGATTTGTTCCTGACGATGACGTTGTTTTCATCACGCTTGTTCTTGAAGATCCACTTCGTTCCTATCACGTGTTGGTGTCATGGTCTGTCAACAAGCTCCCATACGTCGTTTCGCGTAAATAGAATAAGCTCTACTTGCATGGCAGTGATCCAGTCAGCATCATTCAGCGCGTCCTCAATAGTCTGAGGTTCTTCAGTTGACAAGAAGCATGAATACAAGGTACTTTCTCCTTGACATAATTTGGATCGTGTCTTGACGCTAGCTGAAGGATCTCCTATGATAAGATCTGAAGAGTGAGCATCTAGCCATGAGCGACGACGTCTTGTTACTTCATCTGCAATTTTTTCAGTACAAATAATAAGAGTATTAGGAATTTCAGTAGTACTGTTCTACTGAGTCACCAGGTTTAGGGGCATTCAACTCAGGAACATCAGAAGTTCCCCCTGAGTAGTTATTCTCAATAGAGGTCTCAGTTACCATATCGGTTTCCTCATTGACCATAATTACCTGGGATTGATTCTGTTTGCTAGAATAATATGCGGTCTACTGTGCCTTTCTGAAAACCTTTCTGAAGAAGAAACTCAGACAGGGTATTGTACCAAGCCCTAGGTGCTTGTTCTAACCCATACGGAGCCTTTCTAAGTCTTTAGACCTGATGTCCCTGCTGAAAGCCGGGAGGCTGTTCTACATAGACTTCTTCTTTCAGTACGCCGTTCAGGAACGCAGACTTCACATCCATTTGATAAACTCTGAATCTCTGATGTGTTGCGTAGGCTAGGAATAGTCTGATTGCCTCCAACCTTGCGACTGGAGCGAAAGTTTCATCGAAATCTATCCCTTCAGCTTGACAGTAGCCTTTTTCCACGAGTCTTGCCTTGTTCCTTACTATAACGTCGTTTTCATCTCGCTTGTTCTTGAAGACCCATTTAGTTCCAATCACATGTTGATGTCGGGGTCTGTCAACAAGCTCCCATACTTCGTTTCTCGTGAACTGATTCAGATCCTCCTGCATGGCTATGATCCAATCTACGTCCTTAAGTGCATCCTCAACTGACTGAGGATCTTCAGTAGACAAGAAGCAGGAATATAAAGTGCTTTCTCCCTGACAGAATCTGGATCTTGTCTTTACGCTTGCTGAAGGATCTCCAATAATTAAATTAGAGGTGTGAGCGTCCAGCCACGATCTACGATGTTTCAACTCTTCATCTGAAATTTGTTCAACACTGATAGTAGGCGAGTTAGGCATTTCAGTCGTACTATTCTGAGATTGAATCAATTCAGTTAAAAGAGTAGGATCTATTGAGTCACCAGGTTCAGGGGCATTTAGCTCAGGAACTTCATTTGTTCCCCCTCAGTAGGGGTCTCAGTTACCACTTGGGTTTCTTCATCGACCTGAGTTACCTGGGATTGACTCTGTTCAGTAGAGTCAATCTGTTCAGCTACTTCTGCTGCTGGCTGAGATTCAGTAGACTTATCTTCAGTTTCTTCAGTTTCTTCATCTAAATCATCATCCCAACACAACTGGATCTTTTCAACTTTATCTTTCAAGCTCAGATCCTGCAGCTGCTTACTGATGTCCTCAGATTCAGGTTTAGAGTTCCTGCTCCTGTCTTCAGTAGCAAACTCATTAAAAACAACATAAGGACTTTCCACCACACAAAGGGTCCGATAGTTAAAGACTCTGAAGGCTTTGCTGACCCAGAAGTATCCTAAGAAGACTCCCTGATCTGACTTGCTATCAAAGGTCTTCAACTGATCCTTCCCATTATTGTGGATAAAGCACGAACACCCAAAAATATGGAAATAAGATAAAGAAGGCTTCCTGCCGTTCCATAATTCATATGGTGTCTTCTTAAGCTGCTTTGTCAGTAGAGATCTGTTCTGAGTATAACATGCAGTATCAGTAGCTTCTGCCCAGAATTTGGTTGGGAGTCCTGAGTCTGCGAGCAGGGTCCTTGCTGCTTCTTTGAGTGTTCTATTCTTTCTTTCAGCAGCCCCATTTTGTTGAGGCGTGTGTGCGGCAGACGTCTCATGCTCTATGCCTTCTGCTTTGCAGAACTCTTCCACCATAGAATTCATGAACTCAGTTCCTCTGTCTGAACGTATCTTGATAATCTTGGTGTTCTTTTCGACACTGAGCTTTTTCAGAAGCGTTGGTAATTCTGTTTTGACGTCAGACTTGTTGGCAATAAATATGACCCATGTGTAGCACGAGTAGTCATCAATGACCACTAAAGCATACTTCTTGCCTCTGATCGTCACCAAAGAGACTGGACCGAACAAATCCATATGTAGCAGCTGAAGGATTCCATTAGTGGAAGGAGATGGAACAGGAGGATTTTGATTCCTTGTTTGCTTTTCCTTCAGACATGCTTCACACTGAGTGTCTTTGCTGAATACTTCATTCGGCAGTCCTCTTGCTAGGGTGTTTCTAGCTAGTTTGTTGAGCGTCATGAAATTGAGATGGCTGAGTCTTCTGTGCCAGAGCCATCCCGTTCTGTTATCGTTCTTCGCCAACAAACAAGCTTCAGGTTCAGCTGAGTTCCAGTTAGCTACATAGATATTCTCTTTGCGCGAACTTGACAACACTGTTTTCCATGTAGATTTATCAATGACATCACAAAAACCAGCGTAAAAAATCACTCTATTCGAGTTATCACAAAATTGACTAACAGAGAGAAGATTATGCTGAAGTCCTTCAACATATGATACTCTTGGAACTATTGTGGTTCCAATGTTGAGTGTTCCATAGCCTCTGATATAGCCTTTTGCGTTGTCTCCAAACTCGATTCGGGGTCCTTCTTCAGTAGTATAATTCTTCAGTAGGTCCTTTTGGTATGTCATATGTCTCGAGCATCCGCTATCCACATACCAAGGATCCTTGTACACCTGCAAAACAGAATTATATTTAGGTACCTTTTATTTTTGATTTTGGGTCCTTAGATGTTAGTTTTGGAAGCCCAGATTTGTCTTACGACTCTGGTGGTCTCAGACAGTTTCTTCCCACTTTGATCAACATTTTGACCACTGGACTAGTCGATGCTGACTTCTGAGGCTTTACAGGTTCAGGAGTCCCGATCTTCTGAGTAGGTGGAATGCTGACCTTTGCCTTCTGTACGGCTTTCTTTTTCTTCTTCTGACTCTTAGGTCCTCTCCTGACTATAGGATCATAGTAGTATGACCCATGCCGAATTTGGATGCGTCACGTGGAGGTCCATGCCGATCGGCCCCCACTTAGCTTTCTTTGGTTCCCCCTTGATTGAACTGAGGTGATTTGGTACTGATCTTCTTGTCAGAGTGGTGATAGCTGGGATGAGGTGCCTTCATCTTTTGTTTGTTCTTGGCTAGGGGGTTCTTAATCTCTACGTTGATGGTCTCCCCTTGAACAAACCTATCAGCTAGCCGGTTTTCTGAGCGTACGGGGGCAGATGAGGAAGCTCCATGGTTGAATCCAAGTCCCTCCTTGCAGTGCTTAGGCTTGTTGCTTGCTAGCATCGCCTCAAGCTTCTTTTCAGCGCCCATGTAATGCTCTGTCATCAGGTTCCTCCAAACATCATCACTTTTCTTCAGCAGTTCATGCTCGGCCTGAAGTCCTAACAACTCTTGCTTCAGTAGACTGAGTTCAGTATCTTTTTGAGTCAAGTCATTGGTCAATACTGAGATCTGATCTTCTTGATGCTGAGACTTGGCCATCAGAGAGTTTATCTCCTCCCTGAGTCTCAACACAAGTCCTTCTAACTCAGTAGCAACCTGACTCTCCTGAGAAAGTCTCTGATTCTCCAATTTCAGGGTATCCAACTCCTGAAGAGTCTTACTGAGTTGCAGACTCATCTGAATATGCTCGTCGAGTAGTTCTTCATATGCGATCGCGACGTCCAGATTCTCATCTGCACCTGAAATAGTGTCGTGTGTGCAGTGTGAAGAGGAGTTAAATGGAGCGTGAGAGTTTACCTCATCCTCTTCTCCTGCCATGAGACACTTTTCAGCGTCTTCTTCAAGCTCTACGGCCATGAATGCCGCTTCATCATCTGATGAATCCATGAAGGAGTCAACTTCATCTGAGTCATCTGAGAGTTCACCGGCAATGTATGCTTGTCGTTTCTTGATGAACTTCTCCCTTCGAGCTTTGCGTGCTGCTCTTTCAGCAGTGCTGAGCTCAGGACAATCATACTGATAGTGTCCTGCCTTTTTGCAGTTATAGCAGGTAGTGACTCTCTCTTCTTTGCTTTCGCTGTCTTTCGACTGAGTTGAGTCCTCTTGTTTCCTGCATTCAGAGTTATGTGAGTCAGGAGTGTGCTTAGGTGTATATTCAGACTTACCCTTGGAGTCTCTGACGACTCTTGAGAGTTTTATGCGCCTCTCCTTCTCTTTCTGATACTTTACGGCAAGCAGCACGTACTTCTTAGCTAGGTTTCCTTCTTGTAGATCACTAAGTGAAGGTTCAGCCTTGCTAGACGCCGGAGCCGTTGTGTTGATTGATGCTTTAAAAGCATGGTCGATTTGGGTATCAGCTTCAGCTCGCTGCTTTCTTTGAGGTAAGCCAAACTCGAACTCCTCAGCTTTAAGTTCTGAAAAGATATGGTCAGGAGTAACAATATCTAAATCAGAATGATGCAATAAAGTAGCAAAGGGAGTCCAGTAACCGTCTGACAGTGCCCTCAAAATCTAGAGATTCATCTCTCGATTGGAGAATGTGTTTTCCAGCCCGTTGATAGAGTTCATTAGATCCGTGAATCTGACGTTGAGATCTTCAATGGAGTCACCAAGCATGAGAGACAGTCTCTTCAGCTTCTGAAGTTATAGCGCGAGTTTGTTTTCTTTGATCTTCTGAGTCCCCCGACTCAGTAGCGCTAAGGCATCCCAGAGTTCCTTCGCGGACTTGCAGTCCTGAACTCTCCCGAGATAAGAATCGCTCAGAGTGGTCAGTATGGCGTTTCTGGCAACCCGGTCTAAGTTGTGAAGTTTCTTCTCCTCAGGGGTGGAGAGACTTCTGTCTTTAGGGATCTTCTTCCCGGTCACCATTCCTCCTCCTTGTGCTGGGTCATGAGCTACGACGCTATTAACCATTGGAAGATAGGTCCGTCCTCTAGAACTTCTGTCATGCTGTCGTGGAGGGAAGTCAGATGAGCCTCCATTCTGACTCGCCATGCTCCATAGTTCTCTACAGAGAACATGGGTACCATCCTGATTCCTGACATATCAGACATAGTGAAGAATGATATGAATGAAGAATGATATGCAGTGAAAACGTTTTCTAGATCCATTCAAGTAGACCAGTTTCAGAATGACAAGAGTCTTATAGAACTTCTGCTCTGATACCAATTGTTGGTCCCGAGAATAAACGTTCAGGTGTAGAGGGGGGGGGGTGAATACACCTGAAAATCGATTTCTCAACTTTAAACGCGAATAGTCCTTTTCAGGAGAATACCGTACTGAACAAGTTCAGTAGACCAAATAGGTTGTTCTGAATTGCGTGGCAGAGTGACTGACTTTACTGAGGCCTGCTACCTGACTAGAGTCAGAATTCAGTACCGTTCAGATAAAGTTCAGTAGTGCGGAAATGTGTAGGCCCAAATTCAGTTGAGTTTAGAAAACGTTTTTAACAAAATAGTTTCAGTATGTTAGTGCAGTTGATTAGGCTTGCTGAAACTCAGTTGAATGATTTTAAAGATATTTTCAGTATGAACAGTAATCAATGCAACAGTTAAAACAAAAAAACGAACACAGAACAGAGGCGATTTTTAAAGTGGTTCAGATCCAACAATCCTACATCCATTGTCCCGAATGATCAGGAAACTATGTATTATACTGAGATAGTCTCAGTTGGTTTGTACACAGGACAAACACTGGTCTTGAGATTTATACTGAGCAAGTCTCAGTTTACAAGGTATCAATCTAAGTGTTTGAAAAACTCTCCAACTATGAAGGCGTCCTTTACAATAAGGATCAGTTTAGATATGAACTCCTTCGTCTAAGCTATAGATATGATCAGCTGAGCTTAGGTTAGAGGGACAAGGAACGAGAAAGTAGCTTCTAGAGCGACGAACGGTTAAGTATAGACTTGGGTTCGTGTTCAGTCGCTTGGATACTAGAGGCTTTATAATTCGGGTTCAACTTGGTTCCTTATGAGCAGGTATGTCGTCTTTCGCCGGAGATTACTTCTTCGAACTTCTTGCGGAAGGCTTAGGACGTTTTAGTTGCTCGTGTATTCATGGGTTCGTTCGTTAACTCGTGAGCTTCAATTTTAATCATATCCCTCTATTTATAGAGTAGAGATAAGAATAGATCCGTTGGAGACGACGATCCTTGTGTCTCTCTCTTTTGGGTAGCTAACGGCTCTTTCAAAGTATGGTTGCAGTGTCCTTTCCCTCTATTTCTGGAAAGTTGTTGACTTGCAGCTTTAATCAGAATATGGACAGCTGGCTGCTTGTCATTGGTCGAGGTTCAGGAAAGTAGGTGAGACAGAACAGACTTCAATGAGATCTGAAGTTGACTTCTCTCTTCCTCGTATTGACTCTGCTGATTTGACTTTAGAGGATCCTGACAGTTAGAAGACTATCCAGCCGTTGCTGAGTCTGATCTCTATTCAGTAGCATGCTTCTGCTGAGTCGGCTCTACCGAAGATCAACTCGAGTTCGATGAACTGCTCTCGCCGGAGTTTAGTTCTACTCGACTCATTTCGAATCTTGCTCTCGCCGAGTCCGATATACCGAGTCTTCTACTTCTGGCAGAGGCGGGTAATCTTCTGAGTGCGCGAACCAGATGAAGAGTGTCTACTGAGTCTGAAACCTCAGAGACAAAACAGAACACAATACAACAGAATGGTTCATCAGTCAAGATAGGGTTTTGGGATCTTCAAATCTTCAACAAATATTCAGAGCACAGGGCTACTGAGTTATGTCTCAACTGATTGTGAGAAGACTGAATCATCTCCCAACATCTATTGAATCCTTATCCCAACAATTATCGAGATCTGCCTCATTATCATCGTCAATCTCGACTCGAACCTCCCTTTCATGAGCTTTTATGCCTGAATTGCTTCCCATGTCGGTCTCCCCAAATTAGTTAGGACCTCCTAAGGGTGAAATATCTTTAGGTAATTGATTCGCACTTCGGGATTTGAAACACAAACACAAACATTATGATTATTGAGATATACAAAAAATACCACTGACTCTATATCTACATTGCATAAGCGCATGAGATCCCTATCCATTCCGAGAACAGCCTTGAGTGTCCTGCTGATTTTTTGAGAAACTACATTATAGTAGATAATGTAGCTGGATGGACGAGAATAAGCAATGATTGTATTGTCAATGCTCTATCAAAAATATGCAAGACGAATATGCATTGCCAGAATGCAAACGATGAATTCTTGATCGCCGACATAATTCGATTAATTTTGACAATAATAGATCGTCTATCTTCTATTATTTCATTTTCTTTTGAGTAGTGAAGAGGAGTTAAGAGAGTGAATGTAAGTGAACGTAAGAATTTTTTGATGTTCTATATGATTATTGTTATATTTATGCATAAAAGACTCAATTTTCCCCGTGTGTGATGTCCAACCACTAATAGTGCATAAATTTGATAGTGGATGAGCTAGACATTTCTCTCATGTAAAAATAGTTTTTGTTCATATAAGTCATTTCAACCGTAGGCATGACTTTGGCACCACATAGGCACGAAATCGGCTCGACATCGGCACACATTTAGCGTATCAAAGTTGTATTGTGCTAAATTTCTTCAAATAAGTTCTTTTAGTAAAAAGGTAATCGGTACGCATAGACACAAAATAGGTACCGCATTAGCGCGTATTGAATGTATCGATGCATGTCCCTTGACCTAAAAAATTCAAATACGTCATTTTGGTAAAAAAATAATCGGCACCCTTAGGCATTCATAGGCGTTTTTCTTATTGGGACCTCTTTCTATAAGTGATATGTTTCAGAAAATGCTAAAGATTGTGTGGACCACATTTAACAATAAAAAAGTCAAACATTCTATACCACATAACACTACTTTCTTAATTTTCATGCTCAAAGAAACGTGTCGCCTTTAGCGGGACGGAGGGAGTACTATTTTCAGATTTAAATGTGAAATATAAATAATATATAATATTTATTTTTAGAATGAAAGCATGGTGACGTGTCTTTTTATTATTATGGATTGGTGCAATACCGAAGAATTTTATACTATTTAATTACAAGAAATACAGTTAAAAAACATAAACAATATTCTAAGTTATTATTTGTAATTTAATTATAAATAATCACTTTGGACTGACACTAGGCTATTGTAACTGTGACAGATGGATGACCAAGTATCTAACCACACACATTTAAACGTTGTCGACCTATGAAAAAAATAAAAGAAAAATGACAAATTTCAGATACTCCAAATTAAGATCCATAATTGCATATATTCCTTTGATATGTTCTATTGCTATCCTCATTGGAAGTAGCAACGATGCTTGCTGCAAGCATCAAATTTGTCGAACGATACGAATTCATCAAAATGTTCAACTTATTGTCATTTTTCTTACAAATTTAATTGCACCATATTTGCGTTTACCACTAGGTAGGCTTACCAGTTTGCGTGGTCTTTCTCTCAAAAAGATTTACGAAGATATTGTTCTCTGTTGGAATCTTAAAGATTTTGACTATGTTAGTAAACATGAATTAGAAGAAAAAAAAGGCTACAATCATGATATATAATTAATTAATCATAAGTAATAAATAAAGAAGGATGGAAGTTATTACTATTATTATTACTACTACTATAGCTTTTCTATCTAGAAGAATTTGTAAAAGGAAAAAATATTTTATCCACTTGTTCTTACATAAGGAAATATGAGAGATGATTGGACATAGACACAAGTTGAAACAATTTGTTTCCATGGACGACTTTAGATAAGAAAAATCAAATAATTGATTGACACGTGAAACATAGCTACATATGATGCGGTCAAATACCACACATTTTAATCCAGAATGCATTTATAAATTGAGCAAAAAAAAAATCTGTAATTTTGGAAGAAACAAGGGCGAAATAATAATGATAATGATAAAACTTTTGAAGTATATAAAATTTATGAGAAAAAGTCGAAATTCTACATGATTTAATTTTGAGGTGGCGACCTCCACCTATCCCTCGAACTGAATCCATCCATATCTGCTGCACATAATTAATATGATAGTTATATAACACATTTATTGACTATTATACATTGATGATATATATCCTATATTCATCTTAAAAATATCTATCCCTATTTTGTTATCCCAAACCTATCAAAACTACATGTTTCATCACTAAATTAGTAAAAGTATTTTTTTAATCTTTTTTGTTTTCAGAGGCTAAAAAAGCTTCAAATTAACTTCTCTCCTCTTGCTCAGGCCGATGCAAACTCACGTTCTCGTCTACTCCAATGATCTCCTATCTTCCGTCTCGTATTGGACAAACACTGTTTGTCAATAATTGAATTTTGAAAATTAGGTATTCCTTTGTAAATTTTATTGATTTCTGAATTTTGGATTTATTTATTGCCATCAACTTGATTGGGTAGTTGAAGATTATTGATTTGTCAATCAATTATTTTGTTAGATAAATGAGACGGCCAACAAAAAGTAAAGGGAAAGACTCTTAATTTGGAATAATTTGTTTTATTTGTTAAACCAAACCGCTGGGCGGGTAGGCATCTCAAGAAAGCTTTCCATTTTCTCATAATGGTGAAGTAGGCTTGTTTTCACTTAGAAACACCGAGTTTTTGAACGGTGGTGGGTTGTGCTTGGTTTTATTAATGGTGTTGAAAGATCAAATTTTTAAGAGCGCATAAGAGCCGTGGATTTGAGAGGCGGGAGAAGGGAGGAGGGAGAAGGGAAAAATAATGAATTTTTTTAATAAAAAGAATAAATATTATACTTACAAATTAGTGTTGAAATGATATAGTAAAAATTGAATCCAACACTTAAATATTGCTCTGATTCTCCTCGACGAAAAACCAGTTTGTCATTTTTAAAAATTATTTCAACTTTGTTCAAAAGTTCTTTGGACTCGACTACTAGTAATAGACTGAATGCTTTCGTATTGGATTCCCCTAAGTAACCGCCAAAAGTGTCAATTTAATACTATTCCTTTGAGAAATGTGAACCCCCTTTTGTCAAAGGGTGGTGATTTTTCAATATCATAAAAGTTAATTAATATTCATATCCGATACTCTACACATCGACTCCTACAAACTTCTCCTTTCAGAAAACACAATACTAATTAAATAATTCAATCCTGGAAAACTGGGGATATTAACCTCAATTTTCGAGCATCCGCAAACCCTTTACAATCCTTAAAAATAGAAAACATAAATAAATCGCTAACAATCCAATGCCTAAAGATTTATCAAGCTGCATATTTCTCTTAGGCAATATAATAAGCGCCCAAAGCAAACCTCCCATCAAGAACCCTACAGTTTCATACAAATCAGAATCCTCGGGAATATTATACGACGCCGGATAAACCTTAAACGATGCTAACACAATGGAAAGTCCCAACCCTACCAACGTGTTGAACAATGGACCGGCGTAGCAACCGGATATCGCCACCTGCGCGCCGTCGGCGCCGCCCTTCAACGCCATGGCCAAGTTGGAGATCAAGTCACCTAGTGAGTTGCCCCAGGCTAGGACAGTTAGTCCGAGGATAGAAGGGTTAATCACGAGAATGTCGCCGAATGCAACCAACAAAGATACGAGTTCTTGGACTATAATGTACGTCCAAGTTATGCTCATCAAGAAGCAGCCGCACAGCCACGGGAGTAGCCACCTCCTCGGCGGGGCGGAGCTCTCGGTGAAGACCAACGCCGCCGCTCCAAGAATGATTCCGACAGAGGCTGATGCTATCCACACGGCTAGACTTGTCTGAGAATCGATGATTTCTTGCTGCGCGATGCAGAGGACTCCTATTAGAATAGGTGCTAGCGTTGCTGAGGCGACAGCGAACGGCTTCGACCAATTTTCTTCTCTAAGGTCGGGAATTGTGAGCCTTCTTGGTAGTGAAAGAGGCAATTCCAAAACACAGAGCATTATAGTGAAGTAGTGAGAGTAAGAAGATTTCTGCAATTCTTGAACTTGAATTTTCCGACCATCTTTGTCGAAAAACGAGCCTTCCTCCTCGTCAACATAGCCCAACAACGGCACTTCCATCTCTCTAGCCCTTTCCTCCTTCCGTCGGAAAAATTGCATCACGGAAACAAGAGCGATGTAAAGAAAGTAAACGCAGAAGAAACACAGAGCGAAGATGAAGTTAATCCTCCCAAAGATGCTAATCATAATGACGCAGCAGAGCACGAACAAGAAGAAGAGAACATCTCTAACGAAGCTCGGCCTATCCACTCGAATCTCCTGCGAGGAAATCGCGATGCTGACAACACCCACCACGAAGCACGAGACGAAAAAGGCCCCTCCCAGCACGCTATTAAGGCCCACGTCGGCATCGCCGGAGCGCGTGAACGCAATCACGCTGGAGAAGACGTCGTTGGCGCCGTTCCCCAGCGGGAGGAGCGTGGTTCCCGCGATCGTCGGCGACAGTTTCAGCACGCGGGATAGGCTCTCCACGGATGGGCAGAAGTACTCCGCCGTCGTGTTGCCGAGGACGTAGAACAGCACGATGAGCCACAGCAGAAGCAGCAAGTAGCCAACTGCAGGGGAATCACCGCAGAGGCAGTAGAATATCTCGAGGTAATTCGAGTAGCCCTTTTTGCAGCTGCTGTTGGACTTCACGTAGGCGCATTTCGATCGGTAATCGGAGAACTTACTGATGTCGTCGCAGTTGCCGGCGGTGTCGTGGAGGAGAGGTGTGGAGTTGTTGGGATGGGAAGAAGTGGAGGCGGCGTACAAGGAGATGAAGAGTAAGAAAGATAAGCTGAGAGATAGAGAGACGGCCTTGTTGCGGTGAGGTATAGTGGTGAAAAAATCCATTCCAAGAAAGAATAAGATAATGCCATTCGGACAGAGCTATAAAACTCGAGAGGCACGGGTTGTATCAGAGGTAGGAATGTTTGGTCCGAGGCTGTGGTTGGGACTAACTTAATTAGGTAATTTGTATGTCTTCTTTATTTATTCATTTATTTATTTATATATAATTCTCAAAAACCATTCTTTCCCAACTAAAGAGGCTTTTAGCCAAATGGGTTATAACAACTTTAGCCATCTATTATAAGAAAATACAAATTTAGCTATTTGATTCCTTTACTGTTATTAATAATATTTCTCAATCATTTCAGTTGGTGTTGCAGGAATTTGCGTTAGTAATAATTTTTTTTCATTTGAAAGACAAAGGGCGCAAAAGTGCCTATGGAGGCCGCTGGAGTGTTGCCGGACGAAATAAAACTATTGTTCAAAATAATAATAGGTCTCCCCTCGGCCCCGCCATCGGCCATACATAGGCTCTCCGTAGGCCGCGAAAATAAGCTAAGACCGAGCAAGTCCGATGGTAGGGCCGATGGTAGTTTTGGCCCTCCAATAAATTATTTTTGAAAGAAATTGTATTCCTTCCCTCAGCCCCCCTCGACCTTTAGTTCGTCCCATCGTCTCTCTCGACAATTTTTAACAGAATCTTCTCTTTATCATATAAGAAAAAGTCATCAATCATTGTCCGCCACAAAATGTACTATATTTGGCTATTTTTGTATTTAGATATAGTGGATGGCTAAACTTGTATTTTTTATAAATGAAAATGGCTAGAAGTGTATATTAACACTTATTAATAATTATAGCGAAAGTGAGCAGGATTTAATGTGGCAAAAGATAAGGTAAGAATGAGGCAGAAAGAGTATTTGGTTTGCATAGGTAAGGTTAAAAGAAAGGAATTGTACAAGAGATGAGTTTATGGAACCAATTCTTTGCTCGTGAAGAGGGGTGATAAATAGATGCGAACTTGTTTGGAATCACTTGGGAAGAAAGAACTCACAAGTTTCAGAAAGTAGAAATAACATGCTTACAACATGTACTGCAGTATTCCTACAAACTTACTGATAACTCATAAATTTTAACCTTTACTACCGTTGTCACAGACTAGGACCACTCATGGTTTTGAAATGTCAAATCGAATGATGTGGTTCCGGAAAAAAGACGAAGTAAAATGAGAAGCCTAGTAAAAAGAACCCACTCCCAATAAGTAAATTATTTTGGGAGAATTGCAAAAATAAGAAAACATGTAAAGTAATTTGGAAAAATAGGCAAACTGTATATAAATTGCAAAAATAAGCAGATACTATTTTTTTAAACATTTTTAACTCTGACTACATCTACTATAAACCCCCACCTACAATTTGTTAACTGATTTTGACCAAAGTTGCAGAAATTGTCAACTCTCATTACATAATGAATTAAAAATTGATTGGAGAATATATATATATATATATATATATATATAGGGAATGGATATTATGAGATCCAAATCTTAAAAGAGATACGAGAATCGATTTCGTCCCTCCATTTCGCAAATCTAAGACTCTCATTTTATCCCCAAAAATATTTAAATTTAAATCAAAAAAGGAAAAAATAGTCTCATTAAGGGCAAGTTTGTAATCTCTCTTTTCTTTTTCCCTAGCCCTCCATTTCGGCTGTTTGTGGGTATTATATTTCTCACTCTTCATTTTCGAAATGGATAACTCACGAGCACTGCCTCAAGATTTTCTTCAAATCGAACACTTGGAAGTCGATTATTTATCTTTGGGTTTCGAAGTTCTATGTTTCTTGAGTGATTTAAGCTCGTTTTCCTTGTCTATTTATCCCGATTATTACCGATTTTGAAGATTGATTTCTGCACATTTTTCGAATTTTTATAGATTCAATTAAAAGGTAAGAATTACTTATGGTTTTCGAAAAATTGTAGTTCAATATTTGTGGAATGCTTTGTTGAAGCTCGATGTCATTTCATATTTTTTTCGTAGAGATTTTTCGATTTATAGGGTAGTAGTCGTTTTTCCAAGTGATTAGGGTTTCTCTTGTTTATTTAAGAGGTGTATATATCGATTAAGTATTGTTTTTATGTTGTAGATTCACTATTATAATATTTGCATACGTAAGTACAATGGTCATGCATATGTATTTGTTAGTTTATGTTGATACTGTGTAATATTCATGCATGCAGTTTGTGGAATGGCTGAACCGTTACAGTCAATTGTGTCTCTTGAATCTGATGAATCCATTTACATTCCTGATTGCTCGGCCGAATTGAAACCGTATGTTGGACGGAAATTTGTTACTCTTGATGAGACTGAAATTTTCTATAGAGACTACAGAGGTTTGTGCGGTTTCGATATCCGTAAGTGGTCGATAAAACATCATGGGGATGGGTCTATTATGCGTAGATATTTAGTGTGCAGTAGAGAATGGGAGAAATTCATGGACGTTGATAATGTTAATTCGAAGAAAACAAATCGAAGGTGTAATTCGACAACTTTTATGCAGTTACGGCATGATATTTGTTCCTTTTACCGGCCTCGACAACCATGGCAAGTGTATTACGTTTGCAGCGGGTTTGTTGTCCTCAGAGACAGTGGAGTCATATTCTTATGTATTGAACCATTTGCATTATTTGGATATTCAAGTGTATTGAACCGTTTACAGAACTTAGTAGAGACCTATGCACTGAACCATTTGCATTATTTGGACTAGTTTGTATTAACTGAATCGCTTTAATTCATGTTACGTTATTTTCATGCATACCACCGTTATATTTTATGCTTATGTATTGTGATTTTCATGCATATATACTATACCTCTCAAGTTCAACCTTTATGGTACGAGATTATGTTCAAGGTTTTTGTTGGTCGGGAGACGAAAAGTCGGGTGTAGAGGGGGGGGGTGAATACACTGGGCTCGTTTCTTTTTCTCGGTGAAGGTCGGTGAAGGCGATGTTTGCAACCGATGAACGGTGCCAAGTAAGCCTTCGATCACTGGGGTCAAAGTGAGTCGGCTTCGAGCTCTTCCTACGGACCGATGTCGGTATTACGAAACTCCGGTCGGAGCCGTAGTGCGGATAAGTGTTAGGCTCGGAGTCGTCTCTTTTGAAAACGCGTTTTTGCAAGTTAAATCTTTTGGGCCGTGCACTTTATAAAATACGTTTTATGCGAAACTTATGATTTTCAAGTCGGTTGTATGCTATGCAATAAAACAATGAAATGAACACAAGCGATTTAACGTGGTTCGGATACGCAAGATTCTACGTCCACGGTCCTCGAACAAGGCGGGAGAACATGTTGATTATTCCGAGCAAGCCTCGGCGGGGATATCGTGCGACCGGACAGTTCCCTCTAAGTTATAGTCCTTAGCGACTTTACAATCCAAACCTAAGTTTAGAAGGGAGGGAATATTCTCCAACTGAGAAGGAGTTCTTACAACAAGAACAATTCACTAAATGTGAACTCCTTCGGATCTAAGCTATGAATCTAGCAATGAGCTTAGTCTAGAGAAGAAAGGGATCAAAGTGCTCTAGAGAGATGAACTACAATAGGTGTTCTGTGAAAACTAGTTCGTCTCTGGATAAGCTTGAAGGTTCTAGAGCGTTGTGAGCTTGAATGATTTCCCTTGATTTCGCGTATTTTCCTCTTTTTGAAATCTTCAAATCCTTCTCTATTTATAGTTGTGAGTTGTGGCATATGTCCGTTGGAGACGACGATGCCACGTGTCACAAGCGTCCAAAGAAAACGGCCACTATTCAACTTTGTTGCGCGGGCGCTTAATGCGGCCGTTCATGAGAGCAACTTTCTTGTGTAGAGTAGGTAAGCGTTGTCGGCTTCTTATTGGTCGAGGTTTGTAGTTGGTGAGTGTCGAGTTGACCGTTCAAACTACCTCGTATGTCTTCTGCCGAACATTTGAAGGGACTTTAAGTCGTTGGGTCGCTTTCTGTCGGATACGGTACTCGAAAGTCTGTCTTCTTCGGCTGAGTAGTCATACTAAAAAGTGAGCTTCGATAGTCGGTTGGTCGATCGCGAAGGTATACTGCTTTGCAACTGGTTCTTCTACCGATGACCATCGGCTTGTAGAGTATGCTTCTACCGAGGTCCGGTCGGCGATGCGGGATCTTCAACCGAGTTTGATATCGGTGCCGACGAAGAATGCAAGCGATTACACCGATGACGTGGGGTTCCCAAAAGTATCTTCGGCGGAAGATCGGTTCAACAACTACCCCGCAGGGACTTAGACAAAATAATAAGCATTACATCAAGTCTAACCTATACATCGCCTAATCCTATCGACACACTAATCTACCGATATCGGCTCGGTTTTGGGATCTTCAATTCCATAGTACTACTATGATTTCCCCAATTTCTTTTAACCCTAGAACAGCTGAGTATCAATCTACTGACTCATATCCAACAATTTCCCCCTAATTGATGATGCCAAAACCTCTATACTCTAACATCTATTAAGGATACTGTCCTACTGACAACAATTTCCCCCTTAAAGCATCTGAGGAAAAACTGATAATAGTAAATGAACTTCAGCAGGTGAGAGAAAGGCAAGATCAGAGAAACTGATGTGAGTGTGTGTCAGATCACTTGGTGATCAGTAGTGAAAACATGACACTAAAAAGCTTAAAGACAATGAGCGATTGTCTAGCAAGCGATAGGAACTCTTATAGATAGATCGTCGAGTACAAGGTTCCTATGCTATTACAAAGAATTATCAAAAACACGGAGGAGAAATCACCGCTGGCGTCGTCCGAAGCTACGAGTCTTGTTCTTGAAATCCGCCGAGCGATCAACTGGAGGGTCCGAGCAAGAAAATTTATAAATTTTTTTGCGCAAAACCCGGATTTCCTCTTGATCTTCTCGGGTCCATGCGGATGTAACTCATGCCGATAGAGTGCAGATTCGATTTCTTCTTCGATAGACTTTGTGATGATAATGCCTTTAGCGATCATGGGAGGAGGATATCTTCGAATGCGGGTGCTTTCACGAGGAATGTTCAGTTCTTTCATGATAGGCAGAACCGTTCTCCGAGTTACGGAAAAACTTCATTAAAACACTCTTCGAACAGTTGATCGTACGAATGTCTTTTGGATAGAAGCCCCATACATACAGATTTTTAACAAACATTTCTTTGAGAGTCTCCCATTGATCATTCAGATCAGCAGGTACCCATTTGTCCTCATGAGGTGCAGGAATCAACTTCATGCGAGGAGTTCTGATAGTAGTCCTTCTGTTCCTCGCTCCTCTGGGTATCTATTTTCTTGGATCGGCCGCTGGCTTATCAGATAGGCTTTTCATTCTTGCCAGGTCAGCCATCCTTTTCTTCTCACGGAGAGCGGTTGCTCTAGTGTCTCCTCGTCCCGAGACTCGATCCTTGCAGCGTCGCTCCCGTGTCGCTTGATCTTCTCGCTATCCGCTCGAGTGTAAGAGTAGATATGGGAATACTCGAGCAAGTAGCTTTGATTTCGGTCGGAAGAGTCTTAGCAAATTCTTCTTGGGCTTTCTTCTTTTGCTCTTCGACCGTATTAATGACCTTTCTCTTTCCTTTGCCCCGACGGCTTTGCCCTTAGGCTTTTTCTTGCCTTGCTGCCTCCTCTAGGCCGACGCTCCCGGTCCAGACTTGTCTTGCAGCTCTTGGGCTATTCGAGGTCGAATGCCTCTTGCTCCGCTTTTGATTTATACTTCTTGATCGGGGAGGAAGGAGTAGTGGATTCGAGTAGCGATTTCCTTCCCCGACTTACGTAGCGGTACTGTTGAGACTCTTCTTCTTCGCTGGCTCTTCAAGGAATTGAGCGATTTCGTCTATGTGCGCAATCGAAGAGGAGATGGGGGTGGCTTGTGAGTGGGAAATCAAGGAGAAGGACCTCGGTAGATGTACCTTTACGAGTAGATGGTCCCGCCTCCGGAGCCCGTTCCCCCGAATCTCTGCGGTGAGGGCTCTCGCTGTTGAGGAGGGTCCGCCTCCCGAGCCTGTCCCTCAAGGATCCGAACGTCGGCCGTATCCGTATCGAGTTCATCTTTCACAATATCTTCCCCCCTTTTTGGCATCAGCAATATGTGCCAGGGAGGTGCGGATAGCTTTTACGTCCTGCTCCAGATTGTCGCAATGAATCTTTGATCCGGGTAACCGTGTCATCAAAATCACCGACCAAGTTGCGGTAGTTTTCCCAGTCTTTCTCCCGATCGGCTCTAGATTTCTTCAATCGAGCGGGCCGACTCCTGACGGAGTTTCAGCAGAGCTTGATCATTTGATTCTCGTCATTTCTTTCGAATGGCTTTTAAGGCCTCGACTGTTGCTTGATGGCCGTTTGAAGAGAAGTGGTTGCTATCTTGTTTCTCTCATCTATGAAGCTTGAAGCTGTTTTCATGGCTCGAGTCACCGCTCCGAGAAAGTTTTATGCTTGAGTGGCAAGCATGGCCGACTCTGTCTTCGTTAAATCGGCCTTTTGAGCACTTAGGGCCTGCTCAACTATCTCCTTGAAATCCGGCCGAGAAGCCTCTTTAGGAGTTGAGATGTCGGCCAACTTACTTAGAGCTTCGTTCGAGCCTTGGTGTACTTCTCCCATTTGAAATGAACATCTTTGGCTAGGAGTCGATTTTTCTCACCTTGGCGTTTGATAGCCACGTTGAGCAGAACGTGAGGACACGGAACCGATGGGTTGTATCGATAAGAGCTGGTTCCGAGCCTCTCGCTCAGGAAGAACGAGATCAACTTGCTCCCTCTCGTACTTCGGAGCGGTTGTAGCCTCACCCGATGTGACTATGGGTGGTGTTGGGCTCTTCTCTTGGGGAGTTTGTCCCTCTGCGCAGATTCTCCCCGGTCTACTTCCTTGGGTTTCCCATCCATCTCCTCATCTTGATCATCATTATCACCTTTATCGGAAGGTGGAGATGGGGGCGGAGCTGTTTCGATCGGAGCTCTCAAGCTCGATAAATAGAGCATTGCGGCTCTCAAATCTTCGAAAGACGCCACATCGCCGGCTCTCCGAATCCAACCTTGGCTTGGAGCTCTTGCTCCTCCGTTAGTAGCTCATCCGGTGATCTTCGGGATTTGGCAAAGTCAATAAGAATATCCCGGTGCGAGAAACCTTAAGAGCATCCGAGCTCTTGTCCTTCTGCTATTTCAACCGGATCTGCGTGCTCAGCAATTTTCGGTATCTCTTGTTGAATCTCAGTGCAGCGGCACGCAGTCGAGTGGTGTCGGATTGTTGTCCACTCAGCAAAGAGGTTCGGGTGACGGTTCCCTCTTGTCGGACTCGTTTCCTCGTAGCTGATCACTTGGACCTTGTCCTTGATCGTCGCTCCTCGATTCCGATATCGAATCGAGTAGTTGCTCCTCTTGAGTAGAAGGAGGAGCCGGCTCAATAATGGTAAGTGGGCCGAGCCACTGTGACCTCAGCAGTCGAGTCTTAGCCAACCTCCTCTTCTTTGGCACTTGGATAGATGGGGGCAGAGCGCACGCCGCTCTCTTCGGTTCAGGTGGCCCCTTGCCAATGGATTTCTCAGCTCCAGCCTTCGTCTGGAATTTGATAGATTTCTTGTCAAAGTACTTGGAGTCCTCAAAGGCTGAGTTCTCAACAATGAGTTCCTACGAACTATGCATTCTATCGGAAACGTACATCTTTGTTCCGAATAGAAGTTTACCCACACCGGCTATCCTCCTCTCGCCAGGTGGGTAATGTGGTGAACTTCCCGAGCTCGTGCCTTCATCGAGTAGTATAATACTCGGCCCGAGTTCACTTCAACCCCATCGTCCTATTGCCATCATCAGTTGAATCCTAGGTTTGGACAGTTGATCATATGATCCAGCTGAACTTGTCAGAATGTGCGATACCACGTAAGCTAGACCCTCTGTACTGAGGTAGCAACAAATTCCTTGGTAAAGCTGTTTTGAACGCCACATCCTTGCGTCCACGAGAATTTACGCACATATGCGTTGATCTCCTTCTCCTTGTATCCAATCGGAGAAATGCCGGAGTTGGGAAGATCGAATGAAAGAGCTAGAGCATCTTGAGTATCGAAGGTAAGAACAGCTGACTCCCACTCATCTTGATCGACTTCCTTATGATAAGAGAAGGACGATTCCTCTCCTCCCGACGCTAGAGATTTCCAGTTGAAATAAACTTCGGCGACATTGCCGAGGGAGATAAGCACGGGGGTGCTTGAAACCAAGCATCTCCAACCACGAACGCTCCAAAGCGTCAAACACGGATTCAAGGAAAGAGATCTCCACTTGGCGGAAGGCCAAAGTAGGTTCAAACAGAATCCTGGAGGCTACAATCTCCTCAATGTTGTCTGGAGTTTGAACGTTCGCCATTGAAATCTGCAAAACAACATATTAGCACTTGAAAATAGAGTAAGTTAGTAGTTGCTAGCAGACATCTGATACATTACCATGTATAAGAGCTTTAAGAGATGCGAAAGCAAAGTTGTTTAAGAGATTTGGTTAAGAAAACAAAGTTGCGAGATAAGCTCTTGAGAAAACGAAGAATGGCGAAAAAATGAGGAGTTGATAGAAGATGAAAGATTTTGTATATGAAGTTTGATCTTTAGTTTGAATCGCACGGTTCAAATTTAATCTTTCAAAATCAAGGGGCGGCTAAGATTAAATGTTGTAAAGGAATGATTACAATAGCCGCCAAAAATATAGATATACGTAATAAAGCTAATGGAGAAGACATGCATTAAATGCGCGACAGAGAGCATTAATTACGCAGGCGAGGAGTCCTGCTGACCTTTCCTCAAACCTTAACATAATAAATGGTAAGGAATAAATGCTCCTAGGCAACTGAATGTAAGCGACTAATGCATTAAGTGTGGCATGCTTCTGAACAAATTAAGTAACGATACTACGCAAACCTCTTCAGCTGAACTTATCAGTGGTTATCATCATTTATCGGGGAGGATGGTTGTGCTGATGACCATGTTCCCCCTTACTTGTGCGGTGTGCATCTCCCAACCGAGTCCTCTGTACTAAGTTTTTCGACCTGTCGTGCTTGATTCCATACCGATACAAATTGTTGCTAAGTATATCATTATCGGTAGTCGGCTTCTACCGACTTGTCTCGGTAGGATCTAGCGAGACCTAGCTCAACCGATAGTTCTCGAACTCGTTCTCGGCTAGTGGTTTGGTCGGTATATTCGCCCTTTGCTTGTCGGTATGGATTTTCTCCATCCCGATGTCCTTCTTTTCGACATGGTCTCTCGATGAAGTGGCGTCGGATGTCCACGTGCTTGCATCCGGTATGTAGAAGCTGGGTTATGAGTTATAGCTATTGACCTTGGTGGAGTCACGGTAGATGGGCACTTCATCCCGAGTTATACCATAATCTCTCAATCTGTTGTCGAAGCCAAAGGATGCGGGCACAGCAACTTCCTCGAGCCCATGTACTCGGCTTCGGTAGTGGACATAGCTACCGAGTGCTTCGTTTCTTTGAAAACCACGATATCGACTTGCTCGCCTAGGAACCGACATGTTCGGAAGTTGATTTTCGATCTATCCCGCATCCCTGCATAATCGGCATCGAGAATAACCTATCAGTATTAGATTATCATCGGCCAGGATACCATAACCCAAAGCATCGGGTGTTCCTCTTAGATATCGAGAATCTTCTTCGCCGAGTCTAGATGACTTCGCTTGGGATTCGCCTCGAAATCTTGCGCATACACCTACAGCATAAGTTATGTCGGAGTCGGCTAGTTGTTAAATAAAGTAAAGAACCAATAATAGCTCTATAATCGGTAGAGTTAACGTAAGCTCCCTCTTTGTCTAGATCGATTTTAAAGTTCGTGTTCATGGGGATTTTGGACTGGTTTCTTTGGAATCACGGCCCGAATCTTTTGAGAAGATCTCGAGTGTATTTGGCTTGATTGATGAAGATTCCTTCAGCTGATTGTTTTACTTGAAATCCAAGGAAATAATTCATCTCTCCCATCATGGACATCTCGAATTTCTCCTTCATCATCTTCTCGAAGCTGGCCGACATATGACTTCGTTTATCGCACCGAAAATGATGTCGTCCACGTAGATTTGCACCGAGTAGAATGTCATCTTCGACTTTATGCTTCGAATAGGGTGCGATCTACCGTCCCCTTTTGAAAACCTTTACGAAGTAGAAAGTCGATAGGGTATCATACCAAGCCCCGAGTGCTTGTTTTAACCCATACAAGAGTTTTCCTATGTCGTACACTGATGTCCCTGGCCGAAAGCCGGGCGGTTGTTCCACGTAGACTTCTTCCTTCGACGCGCCGTTCGGTAAAAGGCCGACTTCACATCCATCGATATACCTTAAATCTACGATGTGTTGCATAAGCTAGGAAAAGACGAATGGCTTCCAATTTAGCGACTGGAGCAAATGTTTCATCAAAGTCAATTCCCTCTCGCCTATCGTATCCTTTAGCAACTAGTCGAGCTTTATTTCGACAATGACGTTGTTTTCATCTCGCTTGTTCTTGAAGACCCACTTAGTTCCAATCACGTGCCGATGTCTAGGTCCGTCGACAAGCTCCCAAACTTCATTTCGACGAACTGGTTCAGACTCTTCTTGCATAGCAATGACCCGCCAAGCATCTTCAAGTGCGTCCTCTATCGACCGAGGTTCTTTCGTAGACGAGAAAACAAGAGTAAAGTGAGCTTTCTCCTTGACTTAATCTTGATGTCGTCCTTATAGTTGCCTGATGGATCTCCAATGATAAGATCTCGAAGAATGAGCATCGAGCCACGAACGCCCGAGTCGGGCTTCTTCTTACGATACTACTTACGCACGATCGGTAGGTGTATTAGGCATTTCAAGTAGTATTGTTTTGTGACCGTAGTAATTCAGTAAGAAGGTTAGGATCTACCGAGTTTCCGGGTTCGGGGCATTTAGCTCGGGAACATTAATCGTTCCCCCGAGTTTATATTCTCGGTAGAGGTCTCGGTTACCACGGGGGCTTCCTCATCGACCGAAGTTACTCGTTGTTGATTACGTTCGATAGAATCAACTAGGTTAGCTACATTGCTTGTTGGCCGAGTCCGAATTTCGTCATCTTCGACTCATCATCCCAACAATCTTTGGATCTTTTCAGCTTTGTCATTTAGTTCGAGATCCCGTAGCTTCTCGCCGACATCCTCGGTGTTTGACTTTGTATCTTTCCCTGTTCTCGGTAACAAAATTCATCAAAAACAACATGAGGGCTTTCCTCCACGCAAAGAGTTCGATAGTTAAAAACTCGCAAGGCTTTATCGACTTCGGGAGTATCCTAAGAATACTCCTTGATCGATTTGCTATCAAAGACCTTCAACCGATCTTTCCTATTGTTGTGGATAAAGCAAGGACAGTACGAAAACATGAAAATGAGAAATAGAAGGAATTCTCCCTTTCCACGGTTCGTAAGGCGTCTTCATGTGTTGCTTGTGTCGGTAGTGAGCGATTCTCGAGTGTAACAAGCGGTGCCGTAGCATCGGCCCCAAAACTTTGAGGGTAGTCCAGAATACTGCGAGGAGCGTTCTTGCTTGCTTCTTTGAGTGTTCTGTTCTTACGTTCGGCAAGTCCGTTCGCTGAGGGGTGCGCGGCACTGATGTCTCGTGCCGAATTCCCTCTTTATCGCAAAGATGTCTTAACCACCGAGTTTAGAAACTCGTTCCTCCGTTCGAGCGTATCTTCTTAATCTTGATGTTCTTTTCCACACTTGAGTTTCTTCAGTAGATTAGGTAACTCGGTCTGAACATCGATTTGTTGGCAATGAAGATGACCCAAGTATATCTCGAGTAGTCGTCTATGACGACGAGGGGCATACTTCTTGCCTCTTATAGTCACCGGAGAGGTCGCCCGAATAAGTCCATGTGAAGACCGGAAGGATTCCATCGGTGGAAGGTGACGGAATAGGTGGATTGCTACTCTTTGTTTGCTTTCCCTTCGTGCACGCTTCACAATTTCTCGTCTTTGATAAACGATTCGTTGGGCAGTCCTCGACTTTAGAGTTCTTGACAAGCTTGTTCATGGTCTTGAAGTTCGAGTGGCTGAGTCTCTTGTGCCATAGCCACTGACTTGTCACCCGATTTAGTCCGTGCGAGCAAGCAAGCCTCGGGTTTCGCGGTATTCCAAGCTTTGCAACATAGATGTTCTTCCTCCGCGAACCCGATAACACTTGTTTTCCACGTAGATTTGTCAACAATATCACAAAAACCGGGTCAAAGATTACTCTGTTAAGATTATCACGAATTGGTGATTGAAAGGAGATTATGTTGAAGTCCTTCAACATATGTTACTCTTGGAACCGTGGCAGTCCCAATGTTCGGCGTTCCGTATCCCCTTGTGTAGCCTTTGGAATTGTCACCGAATTCAATTCGGGACCATCTTCTTGTACGTAGTTGGTCGTCGAGGCTCTTTACGGTAAGTCATGTATCTCGAGCAGTGACTGTCCACTATCCACGGGTCCTTATGCACCCGCAAAAAGCAGGCATTTTTAGGTACCCTTTGGTTCAGTTGGGTCCTTACGGGTTAGTGGGTGATTTCGAAACCCGGGATCCGTCTCGGGACCTTAGAAGTTCCAGACTTCTTCTTCGAACCTTATCGGCTTTCTTCTCCACGAGGACTTGGAGATACCGACTTTCTGCCGATAATTTTGGGTTCGGGCGCTTTCTTCTTCGAGTCTTAGCGCTTCTCCCGACCCACGGGCTCATAGTAGTACGAGCCGCATCGAGCCGGGTGCTCATACGGTGGCTCCTTGTATCGTTTCGCACATCCGACCTTCTTGATTCCCCCCAATTTGATCGCGGTGTCCTGGGGCTGGAACCTTTGGTCGAGTGCTTGTTGCTACTCTACCGAGGTGTAATCATTTTCTCGTTTATTTTTCGCCCGAGGTGTGGTGTCCGCAGCTTGCACCTTTCCTCCGACGAACCTATCGGCCCGGGGTTCTTCGAGCTTTTGGAGGTAGAAGCTTCGTGGGTATAGCCAAGGCCTTCTTTCACGAAGTTGACCGTTGTGCTCTAAGCATGCTTTCAAGCTTCTCCTTCGCTCCTAGGTATTGTTCGGTCATCAAACCTCTCCGGACTTCGTCACTCCTTCCGAGTGAGTCATAGTCATTCTCGCACGTCCGCGAGCTTCGGACCGAGCTTGGCTATTTCGGTCTCTTTCTCGGAATTGTCCTTGGTCGAACCGAGATCTGAGTCTCTTGAAGCTGAGACTTACTCATAAGAGATTCAATCTCTTCCTTGAGTCTCGCAACTAGATCCACTGACTCGGTAGAGACCCGACAATCGAAGAAAGTCTCCGATTCTCGGCCTCTACCTGTTCAAGTTCCCGGATGGTTCTGCTTGAACTCTCTGCTCACCGAATACGTTCCTCTAGCGCATCATCGTAGGCTTGTACCACATCTAGAGGATCATTCGCGGACCGAGCACGTGTCTTGTGTCTTTGTGTGAAGAAGAGGTAATAATGCGTTTAGAATTTACCTCGGCCTCTTCTCCGGCCATCGAGACGAGTATTCGGCCGACTCATCGAGAACTGTCTCTGCGACCTCAACTGCGACGAACGCGGCTTCGTCTTCGAAGAATACATGAATGTATCCTCCTCAATTGAGTTGTCGGATATCTCTCTGGCTATATAGGCCGCCGTCTCTCGCCGAATTTCTTTCTCCTGGCTCGTCGTTCGCTCTTTGAGCGACTGAGAGTTCGGGACAATCGTACCGATAGTGTCCCTCCTTCTTGCGCTTGTAGCGGGTAGATGTTCTGCTTGCTCTTACCACGGTGAGTCTTTAGACGGATCGGCGAGAGACTCCGATTTCCCGCATTCGCAGGAAGGATTAGATTCTTCTTTCTTATGATAGTCTTTCTTACCCGAGGAAGAATCTCGGTTGTATTTCCTCGCCTTTCGACTCTCTCCTTTTCCCTCGATATTTGAGAGCCATCGGTGCTAGGCTGGTCGGGGCCTGAAGTCTTAGAAGACTTTGCTGCGATGTGGCCACGGCTTTGCTTGAGGAAATAGGCTTGGCTCCAGTATTGCCGATCGTTGCCTTGAAGGCGTGGTCGAACCGTGTGTCACTTGGAGCGCTTAAGCACTTTTGGGGTAGGCTATGCTCGAATTCCTCGATTTTAATTCTAAAAATATAACATCGGGAGTTAGAGCATTTAGATCGGAGCGACGTAAATAAGTAGCAAATGGAAGCCACGCTCGTCGGGCAACGCTCTCAAGATCTTGGTGTTCATCTCCTTGTTGGTGAACGACCTCCCGGCCCCATTGATGATATTGACTTGATTGGTGAATCGACACTCGATCTCGTCAATGGTTTCGCAGGCTCCATTGCAAAGGCGTCGAACTTACGAAGCTCTAGCTCGAGCTTGTTTTCTTTGATCTCGAGGGGTTCCATGGCTCAGTCTGCCCAAGGCGTCCCATAGCTCTTTGGCCGTTTTGCAATCTTGACCCTTCCGAGATGTGAGTCACTGAGCGTAGTCAGTATGGCATTACGTGCAACTCGGTCAAGGTTGTGCAACTTCTTTTCTTCGGGCGTGAAGGCGGATTTGTCTTTGGGAACCTTAGCACCGGTTGTGCTCCCACGCCCCCTCCAAAGCAAATACTATGCTCGTCGATCATAGGAATGATCGGTCCCGACTCTAGGACATCGACATGCTTGTCGTGGAGTGACGTTAGGTGTGCCTCCATACGTACGTGACATACCGTGTAGTTCTCTATTGAGAACATCGGTACCATCCTAATACGACATATCAAACATTGTAAGAGTAAGAGTATAAGGATGCCGAAAAGATGCTTATGCGGTGAAAACGGTTTTCGGGATCGGTTCGAGAGGACCAAAGATTTCGAACCGGCGATCGGTTGAACACCGTGCGCTCCGATACCAATTGTTGGTCCGAGACGAAAAGTCGGTGTAGAGGGGGGGGGTGAATACACCTGAGCTCGTTTCTTTTTCTCGGTGAAGGTCAGTGAAGGCGATGTTTGCGAACCGATGAACGAGTGCCAAGTAAGCCTTCGATCACTGGGGTCAAAGTGAGTCGGCTTCGAGCTCTTCTACCGCCGATGTCGGTATTACGAAACTCGGTCGGAGGCGTAGTGCGGATAAGTGTTAGGCCCGGAGTCGTCTCTTTTGAAAACGCGTTTTTGCAAGTTAAATCTTTTGGTGTGCACTTTATAAAATACGTTTTATGCAAACTTATGATTTTCAAGTCGGTTGTATGCTTATGCAATAAAACAAGAAATGAACACAAGCGATTTAACGTGGTTCGGATACGCAAGATTCTACGTCCACGGTCCCGAACAAGGAAGGAGAACTTGTTGATTATTCTTAGCAAGCCTCGGCAGGGGATACGTATTGCTGGACGGTTCCCTCTAAGTTATAGTCCTTAGCGACTTTACAATCCAAACCTAAGTTTAGAAGGGAGGGAATATTCTCCAACTGAGAAGGAGTTCTTACAACAAGAACAATTCACTAAATGGGAACTCCTTTGGATCTAAGCTATGAATCTAGCAATGAGCTTAGTCTAGAGAAGAAAGGGATCAAAGTGCTCTAGAGAGATGAACTACAATAGGTGTTCTGTGAAAACTAGTTCGTCTCTGGATAAGCTTGAAGGTTCTAGAGCGTTGTGAGCTTGAATGATTTCCCTTGATTTCGCGTATTTTCCTCTTTTTGAAATCTTCAAATCCTTCTCTATTTATAGTTGTGAGTTGTGGCATATGTCCGTTGGAGACGACGATGCAACGTGTCACAAGCGTCCAAAGAAAACGGCCACTATTCAACTTTGTTGCAGCAGGGCGCTTAATGCACCGTTCATGAGAGCACTTTCTTGTGTAGAGTAGGTAAGCGTTGTCGGCTTCTTATTGGTCGAGGTTTGTAGTTGGTGAGTGTCGAGTTGACCAGTTCAAACTACCTCGTATGTCTTCGCCGAACATTTGAAGGGACTTTAAGTCTTTGGGTCGCTTTACGTCGGATACAGTACTCGAAAGTCTGTCTTCTTCGGCTGAGTAGTCATACTAAAAAAGTGAGCTTCTGATAATCAGTTGGTCGACTGCGAAGGTATACTGCTTGCTCTGGTTCTTCTACTGATGACCATCAGCTTGTAGAGTATGCTTCTACTGAGGTCCGGTCGGTGATGCGGGATCTTCAACCGAGTTTGATATCAGCTGGCGACGAAGAATGCAAGCGATTACACTGATGACGTGGGGTTCTGAAAAGTATCTTCAGCAGAAGATCAGTTCAACAACTACCCCGTACAGGACTTAGACAAAATAATAAGCATTACATCAAGTCTAACCTATACATCAGCTAATCCTATCGACACACTAATCTACTGATATCAGCTCGGTTTTGGGATCTTCAATTCCATAGTACTACTATGATTTCCCCCAATTTCTTTTAACCCTAGAACAGTTGAGTATCAATCTACTGACTCATATCCAACAGTTTTATATATCATGCATACCGTATTGATGTTTCATGCATTTGTTTTATGACTTCATGCTTATCTATATATGTTAAGGTTTTTTTATTTCATGCATATCGTATTGTATTTTAATGCTTATGTTATGTATTGTTTGTGCATATACGTTTTTTCCTACAAGATTGTTTATATATCTGCATACTCCCCAATTGTTTTTGGCATATGATCCAATTATGAATGCATAACTTAGAATACTTTAATATACCAAAAGAAGTTTTTCACTACATTGCTTCCACTCCTTAATCCTTAAAAAACATAAATCCCATGCACATTACTAAGTTTTCCCTACGAAATTATTCAAACCAAAGAGTCGCACAACCCAACAATCTAACTATCAAGCAATTCTTTGACACATTCTTTAGAATCAAGTTCATTCTCATCTGCATGTCCAACCGCCTCTAGTTCAACCGTCTCCTTCATTTTGTTATCATCGAAATTAACTATGCTCAAACAATACCGCATCCTCAAAAGCTTTATCTGCTTCACACCTTTCCTTAGAAATCCCGTGTCCCAGTTGATTAAATCACCATTGAACGTCTCCATGTGTCTCATCAAATAAACTCCTACAAGAAATCAATCATATTTATCAAGTAGTATTCTCGCAAAAATATTTATGCTTACCATTCTCTTAATTTATGCACACAGTGTTATTATTTTATGCTTACTGTATCACCAACTATGTAGGAAACACATCTTTTTGTGCATACTATTTACATTAATTATGCTTACACAGAATAAAATTTATGCAAACCGTTTCATACAGATTATCCAGAAAAACAAACTAACCTGTCCTGCACCTTCATCACCAACTCTGTCTTCAACATAAACTTCTTCAATTCCTGCAAACTCTACCCCTTCACTGGTATGATTTCTCACCCGCATCTATACCAAGAAAAAATTAATTAACAAGGAAATCAACTCTAATTCTGCGAATGAAAAGATATTTTTAAATTCCTGCAAGTTTTAAATTCCTTGCAAACAACAAACGGATTTTAATTCCTTGCAAACAATTCCTGGCAAACAACAAATCGACTCTAATTAACAAGGAAATCAACATAAACTTCTTCAATTCCTGCAAGTTTTAAATTTATCCATACCACAAACCTATTAAGCTTTTATGGAAAAGATATTTTTATGCACATGACTAACGGATTTTATGCAAACAACAAACGGATTTTATGCAAACCATGTTATATTTTTTTATGCTTACCAATCCTAAATTTTGAATCACAGACAACAAGTATTATATGTAGCAAACGAATTTTATTTTATGCTACCGAAAACATATGTTTATGCTCATATAACTCTACTATAATGCTGGTGTTCAATAATCATATCATTTCTTTTTCAGGCATATCAAGACTCAATTTCAACCACAAAAGACACATAATTTATGCTCATATTTCATTGCAATAATGCTACAACACAATTATAATATGAAAATATTACACCTAATAATGCCTAAAATTACATACTGCGTCCACATCAGTAACCTAGTTGCAATCGAAATGCGAAAATCAATATTGGAGGCCTGAAATCAACCAACCTAAATTAACAAACCGATTACATTCACATCAGCATGAATTTCACAATGAAAACAAGCAAAGAACAGGGTAAAAACATTATATGAGCATCAATTACACCATTCTAAAAAAACAAATCTATACTCTGATAAGGTTAAACGGGTGTTTAGGGTTTGGGAATTTGCTCACTTGTTTAAATAACAAATTCGTACCCTTCCATATTCACAAATCTCATCGATTGCCATAGGGTTTCATTCACATTAACAATCATATCTCTAAAACACCAAATAATCCATGGGTTTCCTAATTTAAGTAACGAAAACGTAAAACATACATGAATACTCGTCGATTCGAGGGAAATTGACTCTAATTCTGTGAATTGTTACTCGATTTATGTACCGAAAAACGAAAATGAGTACTGTGACTTCTCGATTGTCGATGGAAGTTTTGGGAGTAGTGGGTGTTCTCGGTTGTGGATGAACGTCCCTCCTCGATTATGGAAGAAGTTTGTATCACTCTCGATTTTGGAGTAGTAGGTCTTCTAGGTTGTGGATGGAAGTTTTCAGAAAAATGGAGAGAATGGAACCGCCTTTTTTCCTATCGAAATGTTTTGAAAGTGGAAGAATGAAAGAAAAGATTTCTAGCGCCCAAATCCTATATGATTTCTATGCCCAAAACACCCTTTTCTCCTTTTTTTTTAAGAAATAAGGGGTTGATATTGACCATTAGATTAGGACCGATCGACGCTTAGGATCGGTTCTCATATCTCTTTTGAGTGTTGGATCTCCCTAGATCCACACCATATATATATATATATATATATATATATATATATATATATATATATATATATATGGAGTGGATCATGTGAGAACCCTCCCTATTTGTGAGAACTAGGAACTAATCTTGGCATTAGATTTCATTAATTTAATGGTTCATATTTAAATTTTGTTTTCAGATATTTTTAAATATAACTTTAGTTTGTTTATTTAATGAAGGGTAAAATTATAATTTTATATTTATGAATTTATGGTAATTTACACAATTCGACAATTACTATGCGGTTATTAGCTCATGTGTAATTTAGTCATTAACATTAATTAAATTCATTCCTTATTTCATGGATGCATGAACCGTTTTCCACATTTAAAACCGTTTCCCTTATTTTTCTCTCTCCCTCATTTTCCTCAACTATTCACGTTTTTCTCTCTCTCTTTTATACAATGGGTGAATATATCAATTTAAAGGTCATAGAAATATTAATAATTTATTATATAAGCTTCTATATTCATATTAGTTTTTGTTATATAATTAATATTTTATGCATAAATATTAATTGGCTTATGCATATATTATTAGTATGTTATTACAAACTTCCAAATTAAAATTAGTAATATGCATATGGTAGTTGTCTATTACGCAAAATATAAACTTAGTTATGCATATATTAGTAATTTGTCTTTACAAGTTTTATGCATATATTAGTTGTATGTTATGCACAAATATGAACTTGTTATGCATATATTAATACTTTATTTTTACAAATCCATCAATTTTATATTTGCTTAACATTATTGTAGCAATATGCAAGAGACTATTATGTATAATGCAAGAGATATTTATGCATAATGAACGAAAATTTTATGCATAATTGAATACACTTTTAATTTGTGATTTTTTGCATAGTGAAAGAGACTTTTATGCATAGTAAAATAGATTTTTTTGAATATTTATATGGATAAAATACAGTTTTAAATGGTAGATTTTTAATGAATTATGATTTTGGAATTAATAATATGGGAAGTTATTTAAATCAATTCGTTTGTTGCTATATTTATCCACATTAATTAATATGTTAATTAAAATTTAAATTAGATATTAAGAAACTTGCCTTATCTATAAATAATCACACGATCTTTTAGAAGTTAAGCAAACATAAAATTGCTACAAATAAATTTTATGATTAAATAAAATTCGATTCATAAAATAAATTTGAAATAGTGTATCATAAAAATAAATAATTAAATTAAGAAAATTAAAAGTAGCAAATCACGTAAAACTTAAAGAGAAAAAAATCACCTTAGCGCTCCCCAAAAAAATTATCTAAGCGCTAGATCGCAAAATCTAAACACTAAGAAAAAATCGAGCGATTACGTTGTGTATCAATGACGTAGTACTTATCTTGGTTAATATACTACATAAATTATTAATAATATCAATCGTAATTAAAAAAAAATTATTGAAAGATAATATAAATATATAATAATAATTCTTCTTCTTATTATTATTAATCCTAATTAAAATATTTATAATACTTCGCAACTTATAAGTTGTATGCATTTTATAATAGTACTCCCTCCGTCCCAAAATTCTTGTCAATTTGGTTTTTGCACGATTTTTAAGGATAGTTGTTAGTTATGTGTGTAGATTTGTATAAAGTTGTGGGTCCCACAAAAAAAGTTATGTGTAATAATTTACTAAAAAAGGAAAGTGGACAAGAATTTTGGGACAACCCCAAAAAATGAAATAGCGGACAAGAATTTTGGGACGGAGGGAGTAATATTTTTAGTTTAAAATAATAAGATGAAATGTTTATATATATATATATATATATATATATATTCTACAATCAATTTTTAATTCATTATGTAATGAGAGTTGATAATTTCGCAACCACTTTGGTCAAAATCAGTTAACAAATTGCAGGTGAGAATTTAGAGTAGGTGCAGTCAGAGTTAAAAATGTTTAAAAAAATAGTCTTTGCCCAATTTTACAATTTATACACAAATTGCATATTTTTGCAATTTACTTTACATGTTTGCCTATTTTTACAATTCTCTCAATTATTTTTGTACCCACGAATTTAAAAATTTATTTAGCCTTTTTTTTTTTTTTTTTTTTGATAACGAGGAACCCGCAGGCGCTACCTTCAGTGCGCACAGGGTAAACCCTCCGGTGCAATAGCCTGCAAACCACACATGAGAGTTAAACCGCCCTAAGGTGATAGACACACATAGTGTGTCCAGTGGGAATTGAACCCATGACCTTTCGGTCCCGGGCCACCCACCTTCACCACTACGCCATCCCATGGGGACTATTTGCCCTATTTCTAAGTGAATTATTAGTTGTGTAAGACAAGAAGAAGCGAGTACAGTTCATACTGTAGAATTATTTAGTGGACGCACGAGAGAGAAAATGGATAGTCTGTTGGTCGTTGATCGTTAATTACGAGGAAAGGCAGAAGAACAAACACCAATTGATCAGAGAGTCTCCAACGCTCCCTTATTTAGGGGAATCCCCTATTTTTCACCTTCAACAGTCCCGTATTCGTTGCACAAAAAAGAGGGAGGCGAAAATTCTCCCCTACACATATGGGAAAATCCGCCCTCCCTTATCCCTTTCCCGTATCATTTTTGCTTTTTTTTTTTTTGAGTTTTGCTAAGAAGAAGAAGAGAAGAAGAGAAGAAGAGTACGACCACCGGAGACGGAGACGGCAAACCGCGTGCCTACTGGGAGACGAGAGATCGGCGGCGCTCCCGCCGCCGTCCGAGCTCTACCGCCGTCTGTGGAGATCTATCGATCGGTGCTCATCGTCGAGAGCGAAGAGAAGAGCTCGGAGACAAAGAACAAGCCCAGCGTGGCCGCCGGAGACGAGAGATCGGCGGCGCTCCCGCGGCCGCCCGAGCTCTACCACCGTCGAGAGAGAAGAGAAGAGCGAAAGAGAAGAGCAACGAAAAGATGAGCGATTGAGCGAATGATTTAATGGACAAAAATATATTATTTTCATTTTTTTTAATTTTATAAAATAAATTATTTTATAATTGTATAAAATAGATAATTTCATCTTTTACATTATTAAATATTTGTAAAATATAATATTTAATACATATATAAAATATTGAAATATATTTATATAAATACATTGTATATTTAATAAATATATTATTATGTTTAATTTATTTATATAAAATAATTGCATTTAAAAGTGATTTGTAAAATTAAAAAATAAGTATATTATGGAATATTCCTTTTTTAAGGGAGGGATAGAAGAAAACCGTTGGAGAGGAAACACTGTTTCTGTACAAAAATACGGATAGGGCTTCCTAATATACGGGAACTCTTGAGGTGCTTCACATAATTAAATTATAGATATTATATAGAATCAATTTGCGAGATAATCTCCAAAAATAAAAGAGTCCTGATGAAATGCTCATACTGGGAAAAGATAAACACATTTATACCCAATTCTTATATTTAACTACATTATATATACCCAAGCACGAAAATACCCCTACTATGAGGTGGTCCGATCACGTGAACAGAGGGCCCGATCAGGGGTCGACCGGTCGGACCGGTCGGACACGCCCAACCAAGGGCCGATCACAACTGAATATTGGGCATGATCGGTCATGCCCTATCACAAGGCCATGGTCGGTCATGCCCTATCACAAGGCCGATCACTACAGGCCATGATCGGGCATGTCCGATCCGGGTCCGGTCCGATCATGATCGACATTTTAGTGAGAGAAAAGTGCAAAAAGAGGGGTATTTTAGTAAATTTGATTATATAGTGGATAGTTTTTAAATGCATGGGTAGTTTTGTAGTGGTAATAGTGGGTACATTGATATATTACACAAAATAAATGTGCTCTGAGAATTGCACCCAGTTCAGCTCGTTTGCCGCCCAATATTTCCCCTTACCATTACAATTCGGATAAAAATTCGAGATTTCTTCAAAGAATACGTCTGCAAAGGCGCCGTCTTGCTCGCATCTACCTCTTCACGTTCTACCGCTAGGGTTAGTGATTGTGATTCGAATTTCTAATTCTGTCATTTTTCACTGTAACTAGCTTAGCGTCAATTTATTGCTGAATCCTTGATCAATTGACTATCAGGGCGCCATTATAGGATGTTATTTTGATGAAATAGAGGTTGCTTTGTCTGTTTAAATTGTGTGGGAGATACTGTCATTGTAGGCTCTCTGAGAAGCATAAAGATTTTTCCTAATGTATGATAGTTTGATGGGTTTTAAATAATTTGATTTTACTTAGTGGATATGTTGCAGATTGTAGGATGTGGTGCTGGTAATGTGTCTTGAATCTCTTTTTTGTTATGATAAATCTATTCCTCCATGCTCTTGTTGTCGCGATTCTTTGTGCAACTTGTTATGGATCAGGCTCTCTGAGAGCAAGGAATCATTGTGAAACCAAAAATGATCTAAAACAACTGCCTATCATAACAAGTTTGGTTAAACCAAAAATGATCTAAAACAACTGCCTATCATAACAAGTTTGGTTATCATAGCAAGTTTGGTTATTTGTCCCTATGGATAGCATAGTGGTGAAGGTGGGTGGCCGGGGCCAAAAGGTCATGGGTTCAATTTCACCGAACACACTATGTGTCACTGTCACCTTAGGGTGGTTTAACTCTCCTGTTTGGTTTGAATTCTGTGCAATGCAATATTTCAAATTAATTGCCAAATCTAGACTAAGCAAAAGTTATAAGATGTACAAGAATACATAAATTTGTTTTAAGGAAACAACTACGCTACAGTTGCTACTTATGGAAATGTGGAAGTTTGCTTAATGGTCACTGTTTCAGGAGCCATAAGATACACTATATTTATTTTGTTGGTCTTCATTGCTCTAGTGTTAAAAAATGTAGGATGGCATTAAGTGAATGTCAAATAATGCAATGCAATATGTCAAATTAATTGCCAAATCTAGACTAAGCAAAAGCTGTAAGATGTACAGAATAGGGTACAACAGCATATGACATGATTTGCTCTAAGGTCTAAAAAATATGAAAATATGAAAAACCAGAGTAAAAGAATTATTCTTTAATGTTTCAAAGTAGTTGTTATTCTAACTACTTATGCACACTCTCTGAGAAAGACATTTGGAATGCATCTCGTCGGACTATAGATCATAATGAGACTGTAAGGAGAAAGTCTTATCATGACTTTATACTTGTGATCTTTGTAGCTCCTGCATATAAGCTGGGATAATGGCCTCAAATTGCTCGCTTTGTGGATTTTCTGCATAAGCTACGTAATACGCCATTATGCTGGCTTGCACCCATGCCATGGCCACCCTATTCTGCAACATTATAGTTAAAAGGTGTTGAATTAGTGGCATTCATCACTCCATACACTTGAAGCTAAATATAAAAGTAAGTTTGTGATAGATGAGCTTACGGTGAAATATCCAGTTAAGAAGGCATATATGCACACTTCTGTTGCATAGTTCTTGTGGATGACGAGAGCCCAAGTACCTCCGAGTAACGAACAAATTGATCCTGCTGCGATCCCCGATAGGAAGCAGAAAGAACTAGTCAGGTCAGAATTGATTAACTTTTCCATTCCAACTCTTCTAAACATTTCCCATGTATCCATTGATGCCTGCACAATCCCTTTGTTGTACACCCCTACATGCACAAACCCTCATCTGTTTCCATATGCCACAATCCTCGACTCAACTCCCGAACAGCAGTCTGCACATGAGAACATAAACTCATCTACATCCCCTGAAACCAAACTTACTGCTCGAGCTGAACCACGAATGACATCAAGAACAGGTACAACGATTGAGCCAATGCAAATATTTCCCATTGAGTATTTTGCTGCAGTTTTCACTACTGCCTTGAAATCCACTTCTATTCCACATGTAAATTGCATATATTTGATGTGGGATACTGTGACTACGATCATATTCTTGATGACTTGTGCAGTCCATGTCAAGCTTCCTAGGATCAGGACAATGAGCAGAGTGTCGACCATGGCTCCGGTTGCAGTGGCTCCTCCAATGCCGGCCATCAAGAAAAACGAATACAGGGTGCTGACAACGAGTGATAGAACTACACAACTCTTTACTTTTAGGGGATGATATGCTATAGAAACAGTTAGTATCCTGCTAGAATGCTGAAATCTTGGATTGACCCAACATGCATACAAGGATTGTAGTATGCAAAAAACCAGTGCAATTACCGATGCAGCTAAACTCCCCGGAGTGCCTATAGAGACGAGTAGAATCCCGAACGCACAGGTAAGAATAGGGCTCAGCCAGAATGTTGCTTTGAGAGTTGTTGAAGGAGTGAAGCTTGTAAATGCTTGCCATGAGAATCCTATGATCCCAGCGCATGCTGTTGAAGAGAAGACCAGTATGTACCATTTCTTGAGTTGGAAATGGTGGGTGTGGGCAGCTAATAGCCCACCACGCACTGCCAGAAAAATCACTAGGATGAAGATTAGAAGCAAATGAATGTAGAATGCGTATCGGAATAGCCTGCCTAGGAAGTTCCCCTCCCTCCTCATCTCTATCTCTCTACCATTCGTTCCGTTTATCTGCACTACTGGGTTGAAATAACAAGAGCATGCAGTCAAGAGATAATGCAAAGGTGTTTGCGTGCCTCAATAAACATCAAGAAAAGCAAGAAACAGAGAGAGAGAGAGAGAGAGAGAGAGAGAGAGAGAGAGAGAGACCTTGATTCTTGAATCTTTGTACGCAAGAAAGATGATCGTTGCAGTCTTTCCTTAGCGCCTGCTATCTGTTTCTTGATTTCTTTTCAGCAGAGTCGACCGGCGGCTGATTTTCACCCTTCAAACTCATCTCAAGAAACGAGGCACATATATATACATGTATTGTTTTGTGTATGTAAATGTATATCATAGCTGAATTATGAATGAGTATATATATACATATCTAGACGCCGCTTCATTAGCCCATTTTTCTCTCTCAAAAGTACAAACAAGTGTTAATGATAAGGGTGGGTAAAGCGAGTCAGGAGCGGTTACGTAGTAAAGAGGGGCCTCTCATGGAGCTCGTGAAGCAGTTGGTTATTTACCTAAATTGCGCTTTGGCCCTCTGTGTTTTACTAATTAGGTTTGGCTTTTAGTTAAAAAGGGGGGAAAGCAAAAAGAAGGTGGCGTTTGTTATCTATCAGTGCTTTTGGTTAACCAAACCTCAATGGTTAAATTAAAAGTGTAATTTCTTCTTTTTATATTCTTCTCCATCTCTCCAACAAAGCTCTTTTTGACTCATAGAATGAATTTTTTTTATGATAGATGTTATAAACTCGAATTGCAACCGTTAGTGGAACTTGTCAGATATAGTATAATTATACATTGGGTAGTATAGGCGGAGCTCGAGGGTGAACTTGGAGCCACAACCGCTAGTATGCCTAAATTTTGAAAAACACCAAATTTCACCCTATGTTTTTCAAAAAATTACCATTTTTGCCCTTCCGAAATGTAATTCCTTGATCTGTCCCTAGTTGCATGCTTTATGTACATATGCGAGCCTAATATGTACATCAGTTCATCGATTTTGCGATAGTGCCGTGTGTTTAGAGCGTTCTATTGCAGCACGATATGTAGGAAAGATTCCGGCAAATTCAAGTACGAATTCTTTCTTTGAAATCAAAGGCTGCATTATTGATTTAGATAGATATAGGAACTCATCAAGAATGAGGTAATTTAGTTATTAAAACTTACTATATGTAGATAAATCGTTCTAAAGAGTGTTATTTATTGGCATATAAATCAATAATAGTTTGTAAACAACGACATAAATTATAGAGAGAAAAGTAGAAAGAGATGGGTGGTTAGATGGGGACAGTTTTGTTGGTAGCCTAATTTTGATAATGTTTGATCTCTTTTGGAAGGCCCAATAGAAGAGTTTGTGGCCAGGATAAGGCCCATCTTAATTCTCTGTACTTCAAACAATAACATTAACCACATTGATTGTAACCCATTATCACTTAAAAATAGACTTGGCATGTGACTAGTTGCACATACCAACACATTAACCATTTTTAAGTCAGGTCAATTTAGTCTCAACTTAGTTGTACATTGGGTAAGTATGCTCTTGGGTAATAGTTTAAAACCAAACAAAAGATCATACTTAAGTAGGCTATGTATGACAGATTATACCTATATGTATTGATAAGATTTGAACTTATAATCTTAAACATAAATTTACTTATATTATGTTATAAAACGTCACAAAACCGAGGTTTAATTGACTTTGTATGTGGCCACCACTAACCATTAATTAAATAGAAGAAAGATCATAAACAAAATGACAGTTGGAACTTTGGACTTGGAAGTCCTTCCCTTCCAAGAAAGCAAGCCACATAAAGATCCCATCTACACTCTTCCTGAAGGAACCCCCTCTCTCTCTCTCTCTCTCTCTCAATTCTTGATTTCCACCTCAAAAATAACAACCACCAAACTAACTTCACATCCCTTCTCAATTAAAAGCCATCAATCCAATTTCCCACCTCAACCTCCTCCAATGGATATCAAACTCTTCCTGTCCTCTTTCATCCTAACATCTCTCCTCTTCTCTCTCCTCTACATTCCCACAAAAAATAAAATCCCCATCACCATCCTCAAACCAGCAACCACCTTCATCATCCAAAACAACCCCTACAACGCCACCTTCGCATACCTGATCTCCGCCTCCTCCGGCGATACCATGAAGCTCAAGCGCCTCATGCTCGCTCTCTACCATCCCGCCAATCACTACCTCATCCACCTCGACGCCGCCGCCCCCGACGACGACCACCGCGAGATTGCCAGATTCGTCTCCAGCAATGCTGTGTTCGCCGAAGTTGGGAATGTTTGGATTGTGAAGAAGGGTAATATAGTAACCTATAGAGGCCCCACCATGCTGGCCACCACTCTACATGCCATGGCTATGCTGTTGAAGACTGCAAAGTGGGACTGGTTCATCAATCTCAGCGCCTCTGACTATCCTTTAGTCACTCAAGATGGTATGGTGAGTAGTCTCTTTTAATTAAATTATTCTTCTTAGTCACTCAATACTATAGCTAGCTGTTTATTCTTTGATTTGTATGGTTGCAGATCTGATCCATGCCTTCTCAGACTTGCCTAAAGATCTCAACTTTGTGCAGCACACCAGCCACTTGGGTTGGAAAATGTGAGTTAGCTTTTACATATGTTCAATTTCATAATCTTTAATTTTGTTGCTATATTCTACAATCTTGATTTTATTTTCTTGAATATGCAGGAATAAAAGAGGGAAGCCAATTATAATAGACCCTGGTTTGTACAGTGATAATAAATCTGAGATCTGGTGGGTGATTAAACAAAGAAGTCTACCGACTGCTTTCAAACTTTATACAGGTAATTGCTTTCATATTCGTACTTTTTAAGTAATATTTTTGTGGCTCACAAAGAATTGGGAGTCGGTCATTAAGCCTTCAGACAAACACCACATGTGGGATTCTCGAAACATTGTCCTACACAAAAATATGCCTAAAGCACACATTCCACCACTCACATTTACACACATTTATATATACCCACTATAAAAGGTGTATTTTATCTCGTGTTTTAATTTTATATATTATGACGTCGATATTATGATATAAAGTTAAACCTCGATAAAGTAATATTCGCTAAAATAATAATTTTTTTCGATCTCAATATGAATTAATGTATTAAAATAATATGTAATAATATCATTAAATGAATATTTTTTTTCAATTTCAAAATTTATTATTTTATTAAAGTTTAACTGCAAATAGAAAGGAAATAGTTTCAATTAAAGTTTTGACTTGGAAGGCAAAATGTAGCTTTTCTAGAGTATTTTCATTATTTTCCTATTAAATGGAAAATAAGGGCGTGTTTGGATTATTTAATCTTGGAACTTTGTGGAAACAGAGAGAAAGAGACAAATAAGAGTTTGATTTGTTTGTGGAATAACAGACCCCTAGAAATTTGGTTGATGGGATGCTTGATTGGGACTGGTTGGGTGCAAATATCGGTAAATATTGGCAACTCAACTATAGAATTTGGATTATAGGTACAGCATACCTTCCTCACACCTAACTCTAATTATCACATTATGCCAGTCTTATTAATTCTCTACCAAATTTGAGCCCACCCCAGTTTGCTACTCCCTCCGTCTCAATATTAATGTCTACTTTATTTTTTGTACGATTTTTAAGGAAAGTTGTTAGTTGTGAGTAGAGATGTATAAAGGTGTGAGTCCTACAAAAAAATTGTGTGTAGTAATTTGTTAAAAAAGGAAACCTGGACATTATATTTGGGACAATTTCAAAAATGAAACCTGGGACATTATAATTGGGACGGAAGGAGTATTTTATTGCGTTTGTCTTAATCTTTTTGTTATTAAACCATTATCATCATATTAAATTAGACCGTCCATAGTTTGTCGTACGCTAGAAGTCAATAGAACTTAATATATCCCCATCTAATTTGAAGCCCCTGTTGTTATATTGGATCAACTGACAGTGCATTTATTTAAAAGTTATGGGGCACGAGAAGACATAATAATCTATATAGATATAAAATATAACTTACATTAGCATTTGCAGATCTAGAGGTATCACTTAGCCTCATCTCAAAATTAAAATTGTACATTATTAATAGAAGGGAAATTTTGTGCAGCGTCTTTGAGAAACTAGACTCGTTTGTAGTCTCATTTTCATGGGATTCATCCCTCAACCTTATGCGGAGGATCGAGCTAGCCGGACTGATTTTGGAAATGAATGTTGAGATTTAGACCTTTTTTGGGGAATTTTTGAAGTGTTATTAGGGATGACAATGGATTGGATTTGGACAAGATCCTCCTCGCCGCATCCGCATCCAGAATTTTCTTTGATCCAAATTCGGCCCAAATTCATTGAATCTCAAAAAATGAGATCCGCACCTATATTCATTAGACCGGATCCATAAGTTTTTTAACTAAAATAAAAAAAATTAAATCAATTAAAATTTAACTAGATTAATTAATTCTACGATAACACGATAATCTATAAGAGTATTACTATCACTAAAAAAGTCAAAATACTCATGATATTATAAAAATATTACAATCATCTATAAAACTACGATATTCTTTCTAAAAAAAACTTCCAAATTCGTGGATAGTGGGTACTCAATCTCCTCCCTTTTCTATTTATTAGATTACTAGTAAAGTATTTCAAGCTCAACAAATAATTTAATGTGATATTTTAAGTAGAATAATATAAATAAAATATTTTAGATAAGATAATAAAATAATATTTTAGTTATAAAAATTTGTGGATCTGGATCGGATTCGGATCTCAGATCATAAAGTCTAGATCCAAATCAATGATTTCTAAAATGGGTCCAGATCCGATCTAGATCCAATATGTCCAATTTTTAAGATCCGAGATCCGTAAAAAACTGGGATATGGATTCACTGGATCCGGACCGAGTCCAAGATCCATTGCCATCTCTAAGTGTTATTATACAAATCTCCCCAATTCCTAATATAACAAAACACAAAACTACTCAATCTTATAAAAAGTTATCCCCAATATACCTAAGATGTCCAAATTGTCCTCACTTTTTCATTATTCTCGCATGAAAGTGTGCCATATCAATCGAACACGTGATATAACATACTACGAAAAGGTGATATGACACACTGATGCTTTGATTCATCGAAAAATATGCCCTATTGATATGACACATGACATGACACGTACCCCCTATCGATAGAATACATGACGGACATGATAGGGGCACGTGCCGTATCGATAAGACACTTGATCGGGATATGGTAGGACATGTGTTCTATCGGATTTATGCCGATGGTCGGACATTGATCGAACAATGCTATTAAGTCATCTAAAAATGATTGGATGAGAGTGACATTCTCAAAAAGTAATGGTAATTATGTCATCTTGGTAGATATCATGGGTAGATAGTGTAGTAAAATATAAAAAATGTGTATAAATGAATTGATCATATAGAAAAAATTCTTAAAATAGGAAAAAAAAGAAAATATGTACCTTTTATCTTATCATTGAATGGTTTGGATTGAATGCTTTGGAATATCCGTTATGCATATTCCTTATATGTTTATGCATAAGGACAAAAGTGTAAAAGATACAAGATTTCTGCATAAAAATAAATAAGGAATGTGCATAAAAAATAAAAAAAAAGTACTTCCTACTTTCTATATAACTTTGTCTTACTACCAAATTCGTACCTTACAAACTAAACACGAATTCCACATAAAAAAAAATTAAAGAATATATCTCATTCCTATTTTTATGCCCATGGCTTTCCATGTGCATACTTAATCTAACCATCCAACCTATTTAAGTGCCCGTTTGGAATAAACGCTTTATAAACAATTTATTTTAACTTATGCTAAATAATAAGTCATTTTACGGCCGCTTGTGAAAAACTTATCGAAACAACTTATTCTAAATAATAAGCCTACTTTTGAACTTATTTTTCATATGTTAAAACTTATTGGTAACTTTTAAGGAGGTTCCTCATATCAAATCATGCTTATACCATAAGTTCTTATAGATTATGTTCTTTTGTCAGTGAGTCATTAATTAAGTTATTTTTCCAAACAAAATGTGCCTCAACTTTCCCTCCGTTCCACTTCATTAATCCACCTTTTCCCTTTCTGGACCGTCTACCTTGACATTAATCCACTTACTTTTTAACTTAAAATAGTACTCTAATATAAAATTAGTGGACTCCACTAATCTATACTATTTTTGTCCCGCTATTATTGTTTCTTTTTTTCACGAAGATTAAGGAAACTTTGATTAGAGAATTATTTTCTCGAAGTTTTAATTAGTATTAAGAAATGAGACGCTAATTCAGGCATCATTGATGGGAAAGATTTAAATTGGCCCAAATTCTATCAAGTGCATAGTTGAGATAATTGATTGTTTGTTTTTAAATTTTTTTTTTTCAAGTTGTAATTGGAAGAAACTAAAGTTTCCAAAAATTAAAAGTGGAAATATGTCTTTTAACCATTCTCACTAAAAAAACACAAATATGTCCACCAACTATAATAATAGTTAGAGAATACCCGATATTACCTATTTACCCTTACTTTTTCAATTGGGCAAACTGGGTGCCGAAGGAGACCCTACGGGTGGCTGCATTGTTCATCACTCGGCACTAGAATTATCCAATTTCAAAAATAATTTTTATTAATCAAAATAATTGATAAACAATTTAAATTACGAGTGCCGATAGTCGTAAAAGTAAACTAATAGGCACTACCAAAGGTATCGCTTATCGGCACTCTTAATTTTTTTTTTTAATAAAACAATTGATAAACAAAGTATAACAATGAGTGCCGATCAGGCTAAGGCAACCCATCGGCACGCTGTGCCAAAGGCACGCCATCGCGCATTCGGTATTTAATTTTTTCTTTTGCATAAAAGTTAGTCAAAAGCTACGAGTAGAAGCGCACCGCGATCTCTCGCGATGAGACACCGAATATAATTGTCGGGCTGCCGAATGAGAGCAAATAACCCTAGTGCACTCCAAAGGCACCGCGAGTAAAGGCATTGCGAGTCTCGCGATAGTGCACCCATCCAAGACCTATAGACACTTCATGTTAAAAAAATTGTTATTTCGAATTCATGCTTAAATATATGCCTATAAGGTGCCGATAACATGATCGGGCATCTCCTTAAGCACTGTAGCGTAATAATACGAAAAAGAGTCCCTCTATCGACCGTAGAAGTTGTAGGCCGATAAATCACAACATATCGGTTGGCGTAAAAAAATACATAGTGCCCATGGGTGCCGAGCAATACGATCACACCCTTTAAGCACTCATGTAATAATTTGAAAGAGTCCCTCTATCTACCGAAGAAGTTGTAGACCGATAGAGGGAATATGTTGGTTTTAAAAAATTAGTAGTGCCGGCGGGTGCCGATAAAACATCAGCACCCTTAGGCACTAAAATTTAAATAACAAGGTTTCCCCAAGGTACGGCCATAGTGCACACCATATAAGCACTCCATTGTCACCGAAAGATTTTAACAAAAAAAAAAAAAAAAAAACAAAAAAGTCACCAAAATTTGAGGGCAAATTGGTAATCTTGTATTGGTGAATATAAATTTAAGGGATGGGTAATTTTGTGTTTTTTTATATAAAAGTGGGTAAGAAGAAAGCTC
>CM054804.1:33590098-33702687 GCA_028984105.1 Lavandula angustifolia
GAGCAATTTCCTACCTTCCGCCTTGAGGACAAGGTAAATTCTGAGGGGAGGAACTTGATGTGAACGAGGACCAAAGGATCGAAGACGCGGTCAGAGGATCCAAGCCTTGGAAGGTTTATGTTCGTAGCAATCGAGCCGATTGAAAGAAGCATATGGAGGCAGAAACTATTAATAATTTAGTATTATAGAAGTTGTGTTTTAATTGCTAAGTTATCACTTTATGTTATAAGTGCTATTAGCACTATATTCTATTTTTGCGTTTCTTGCAGGCCCAGGAGAATATAAATATTCTTCTTTAGGGCTTTTGGGATTTTATCGAAAAGAAAGGAAGAGGCAGTGCGCCGCTTAGTTTGGGAATTTCTTTCATCAAACCAATTTACAACATCACTTTTATAAATAGAGGGAAGATCAAATTGAAGAAGCTCACCCAGACCAGACCAAGAACACATACGAGCGATTACGAGCAAATACTTACAGACTTAAGCGTTTCGCAAGAACTTCAGAGAAACACTTCAAGCGAAAGGCGACATACTTGCTCAAGGGAACCGAGCTGAATTAGATTCAATAGCCTCTCGTATCCAAGTGATTGAACACTAACCCAGAGAGTTTATTCCTCACTGTTCATCACTCTAGAATCCACCTTATTGTTCCCTTCCCTCTAACCTAAGCTCCACTGAATATATCTATAGCATAGATCGAAGGAGTTCATTCCTGAACTGTTCTTATTGTAAAGAACTCCTTCATAGTTGGAGAGTTTGTCAAACACTTTAGTTTGATACTTGTAAACTGAGACTTGCTCAGTATAATCCTCAAGACCAGTGTTTGTCCAGTACACAAACCGACTGAGACTAACTCAATATAATAAAATAGCCTCCTGATCTTTTCGGGATAGTGGACGTAGGATTGTTTATATCCGAACCACTTTCAAATTGTTGTGTTCTGTTTTTACTGTTGCATTGATAACTGTTTTCAAACTCAACTGAATCGGGCCTACACATTTCCGCACTCTACTGAACTCGTACTGAGCGGTACTGAATTCTTATATCATTCAGCTAGCAGGCCTCAATATAGTAAGTTACTCTGTCCACGCGATCCAGAACAGCTTACTTGGTCTACTGAACTTGTTCAGCAACGCACTCTCCTTAATAGAACTGTTCGCATTTTAAGTTGAGAAAGTGTTCAGGTGTATTCACCCCCCCCCCTTCTACACCTGAACGTTTATCTCGGGACCAACAAGTATCAACGTGCCGCCGAACTTTATAACGGCAATAAACAACCAAATTCCAAGCGCCCCTGATCATGCAGAAAAGCCATCAAAGTTCTCAAGTTCTGAATTTAAGCGTTGGTAATCTAAAATGTTGTTTTATTTGACTACTTTGAATTTGTCTCAATTCTTGAAAGAGACACCTCCAATTGTAGGGGAAAATGAAACCGATGAGCAAAAACGCATAGCGTCTGATGCATGGCATCATATCGACTACATATGTCGGAACTATATCCTAAATGGACTTAACGATGCTCTCTATATTGTCTACTCGACTGCAAGACGTCGAAAGAATTGTGGGATTCTTTGGAGATCGAATACAAGACCGAAGATGTCGGTCTAAAGAAGTTCGTTGTTGGACAATTCTTGGACTACAAGATGGTGGATACCAAAACTGTAGTCTAACAAGTGCAAGAGATTCAATTGATCATACATGATATCCTCGTCGAGGGTATGGTGCTTTCTAAATCGTTTTAAGTTGCAACTGTGATCAATAAACTACCACCGATGTAGGAAGATTTCAAGAACTATCTCAAGCACAAACGCAAAGAGATGAGTCTCAAAGATCTAATAGTCCGTCTCAGAATTGAAGAGGACAACCGCAAGGCTAATCGAAAGACTAACAAGCCGTCTATAGAGGCAAGGGCTAATCTAGCCGAGTGCAGCACTGGCACTAACCCAAAGAAATGCAAGTTCTATGAAAAAACAAGATTAAAAAAGGTAGAAAAAGATCAAGGGAAATTGCTATAATTGTGGAAAAACTGGCCACATGGCAAAGGATTGCCTCAAGCAAAAGAAGGAATACAATGTCTGAACTTGACCTATCTGCGGTCATAGATGAAGTAAACATGGTCGGTAATCTGATAGGATGGTGGATCGATACTGGCGCTACTAAGCACGTATGTGTGGATAAATCAACGTTTTCAACATATGAAGTTGTCAAGGAGGAGAAAATGCTATACATGGGCAATTCCTCTACTTCCAAGGTCTATGGAATAGGAAAAGTTATACTCAAGATGACGTTGGGATTGAATTTGACACTCCAAAACATGATGCATGTTCCCGAAATTCGCAAGAATTTGATCTCCGGCTTTATTCTTAGCAATGCTGGATTTAGAATAGTTATTGAGGGGGATAAGGTTGTACTGTCCAAGAATGGACAATTTATAGGAAAAGGCTATGTAGATAGCGACCTTTTCAAGATGAATTGTATCAATGTAAATTTTATCCGTAATAATTAAAAGACCCCCGTTGTTTAGTTGACTGAGTCTCCTAATTTATGGCATGATAGATTAGGACTTGTAAATCTAAATACACTAGGAAAACTAGTGAATTTAGAATTGTTGCCAAAAATGTCATTTGACAGACATTCAAAATGTCAAATATGCGTTGAAGCAAAAATGGCTAAACAACCTTTCCATTCGGTGGAAAGATCGACTACACCTCTAGAATTAATTCACACGGATCTATGCGACTTAAAACTTGTGAAAACTAGAAGTGGAAAGAATTATTTCATAACGTTTATAGATAATTGCACAAGATTTTGTTATGTATATCTTTTAAGAAGCAAAGACGAAGCCTTCGATGCTTTCAAAAGCTATAAAAACGAAGTTGAAAATCAACTTAACACCAAGATCAAAATGATCCAAAGTGATCGAGGTGGTGAGTATGTTGCACCTTTGGCGGACTTTTGTAGTGAAAACGATATTATCCATCAAACAACTGCACCTTATTCACCACAATCAAATGGTGTTGCTGAACGAAAGAATAGAACATTAAAAGAAATGATGAATGCTATGTTGATAAGCTCGGGCCTACCACATAACATGTGGGGGGAAGCTATTCTTTCGGCAACTAAAATTTTAAATAAGTTGCCTTCAAAGAAACAAGATCAAATTCCATACGAACAATGGAAATGAAGGAAACCATCCTACAAATACATTAAAGTATGGGGGTACCTAGCAAAAGTTGAAGTACCTAAACCAAAACAAGTAAAGCTAGGACCTAAAACTATTAATTGCATCTTCATAGGATATGCAAGCAATAGTAGCATAATGGTTTTTGGTACATAAGTCGGAAATACCCGACATAAGTGAGGAAATAATTATAGAATCCAGAAATGCTATTTTTTTTAATCTTTATTCCCTAAGAAAGAAAAGAATGATGACAGTTCTAAGAAACGAACTCATGAAGAAAACTCACTAGAAAAGATTGACCAAAGTGATGGGTCAGTACCAGAACCAAGACGAGGAAAACGAGCGAAAATAGCAAAGTCTTTTGATCCAGACTTTGTACTCCATTCATTAGAAGATGCACCGCAAACAATCAAGGCAACATTATCAAGTCCCGATGCTCCTCTATGGAGAGAAGCAATTAATAGTGATATCGAGTCAATTATGAACTATCACACTTGGGAGATTGTTGACCTTGCTCCCAGTTGTAAACCTTTAGGATGCAAATGGATTCTAAAGAAGAAATATAAGGCTGATGGGTCTATTGACAAGTATAAAGCATGACTAGTAGCCAAGGGTTATAAGCAAAAGGAAGGGTATGATTATTTTGATACATACTCTCCCGTAACGAGGATAACCTCTATAAGAAGGCTAGTTGTCATTGCTGCTTTACATAACCTTGAGATACATCAAATGGAAGTTAAAACGGCATTTCTAAATGGAGATTTAGAAGATGAAATTTATATGGAACAACCTGAAGGGTTTGTTATTCCCGGGCAAGAAAAGAAAGTTTGTAAACTTGTTAAGTCATTATATGGACTTAAACAAGCTCCCTAACAATGGCATGAGAAATTTGATCATGTTATGTTATCAAATGGTTTTAAAATAAACGAGTGTGACAAGTGTGTGTACATTAAAGGCACACCTAACAACTTTGTCATTATATGTCTTTATGTTGATGACATGCTTATTATGGGAAGTGATCATAACATAATTATGAATACTAAAGCAATGTTGAAAAGAATGTTTTGACATGAAAGATATGGGAATAGTTGATTTAATTCTACGGATTAAGATCTCTAGAACATCCGAAAGCATCATCATATAAGGAGAAATTGTTGGGAGATGATTCAACATTAGAATATTTAGAAGATTTGGCTGATCCCAAAACCCTAATTTGATTGGTGAACCATTCCTTTGTATTTGTAACGCCTTGGTCTCTGAGAGTTTCAGACTTAGTAGACTTGCCTTCAGCATGGTCCCAGGCTCAGAAGTTCTGTCTCCTGAACCTCAGTAAACTATCCGCCTCAGTACCATGGAGTGAAGACCCAGTAGTGCTGGACTCAGTAGGAGCAGCATACTGAAAGGTGTTCAAATTCAGTAGTGTTGGACTCAAAGAAGAGCAAAGATATCGAAAGAGTCGGTAGAACTGGACTCAACAGAGCAGCATTCTTGGACTCAACAGAGGAGCGATTTGCGAACAGAGCAGCTTCATCGAATTCCTAGTTAGACTCATCAACGGCCTAACAGTTTCCTTGACTGTCAGTGGTCTTCAAAGTTAACTCAGTAGAGTAGTCTGAGGTCGTAGACATCAGAGAAGTCAGCTTCAGTATCTGTTGGTCCCGAGAGCACGTTCAGCTATAGGGGGGTGAATACATCTGAAAACCGATTTTCTCAACTTAAACACGAACAGTCCTTTTCAGGAAAGTGTCGTACTGAACGAGTTCAGCAGACCATATAAATTGTTCTGAATCGTGTGGCAGAGTGACTGACTCTACTGAGACCTGCTAGCTGACTTAGAGTCAGAATTCAGTATCTTCCAGAAAGAGTTCAGTAGTGCGGAATAGTGTGGGCCCAAATTCAGTTGGGTTAGGAAAACGTTTTTATCAAAACAGTTTCAGTAGATTAGTGCAGTATGTTAAGTTTGCTGTTGAATGATTTAAAGGATATTTTCAGTATGAACAGTAAATCAATGCAACAATAAAAACAGAACACAAGACACAAAGATTTTTAAAGTGGTTCGGATACAACAATCCTACGTCCACTGTCCCGAAAGATCAGGAAGCTATTTATTATACTGAGATAGTCTCAGTTGGTTTGTACGCTGGACAAACACTGGTCTTGAGATTTATAATGAGCAAGCCTTAGTTTACAGGGTTATCAAACTAAGTGTTTGAAAAACTCTCCAACAGTGAAGGAGCCCTTTACAATAAGGATCAGTTCGGAAGTGAACTCCTTCGTCTAAGCTATGGATTTAGTCTATTGAGCTTAGGTTAGAGGGATATGGAACAAGGATGTGGCTTATAGAACGACGAACAACTGAGGTTAAGCTCTGGATTCGTGTAACGTCGTTTGGATACTAGAGGTTGTATATTCCAGTTTAGATTGGTTACCTAAGAGCAGAAGTGTAGTCTTTCGCCGGAGATTGTTTCTTCGAACTTCTTGCGAAAGACTTAGGCTTTTTTGAATTTGCTCGTTTGAATGCTCTGTGTGTTCTCTCGCCTTCTTGGCTTCTTGTGAGTTCTAGGTTTTTTCCGTGAGCTTCAATTTTGAATGTATCCTTCTATTTATAGAGCAGAGATTAGGATAGATCCGTTGGAGACGACGATCCTTTGTCTCTCTGTTTTTGGTAGCTAACGGCTCTTTTCAAGAATTTGCAGAGTATTTTCTTCCTTTTTCTGGAAAGGTATTGACATGCAGCTTTAATCAGAAGGTTGACAGCTGGCTGCTCGTCTTTGGTCGAGGTTCTGGAAAGTGGTTGAGACAGAACAGCCTTCAAGGAGATCTGAAGCTGACTTCTCTTTTCCTCGTATTGACTCTGCTGATTTGACTTTTAAGATTCTGACAGTTAGAAGACTGTCTGGCCGTTGTTGAGTCTGATCTTTGGTTCAGTAGCATGTTGTTGCTGAGTTGGCTCTACTGAAGATCAGCTCTGAGTTTAGTGAACTACTTCTGCTGAGTTCAGTTCCACTGACTCCTTTTAGTATACTGCTCCTGCTGAGTCCAGTATTACTGAGTCTTCTACTTCTGGTGCTGAGGCAGATAATCCACTGAGTGCCTGAACCAAAGCAGAGTATCTGCTGAGTCCGAAACCTCAGAGACAAAAACATTTTACAACGTAATGGTTCATCAATCAATATAGGGTTTTGGGATCTTCAAATCTTCACAGAATCCTTCAGAGCACGGGGCTATTGAGTAAATGTCACCTGAGAAGACTGAGTCATTTCCCACTATTTTCCAACTTTGCTGAGGATAGAATCATCACCCAACATTTTCCCCCTATTTGATGATGCCAAAACCTAGTAACCTGACAACTAATCAACCTAACACTATGACTTATCAGAAACAGAGCTCCTTACAAATATTACAAGTAGGATAAGTGGAGTTGTTCTTTAAGTCCTAGACTACTGAGGGGATCTGGCCGTTGTTGAGTCTGATCCTTCTTTGGCATCAGCAAATCGGGTAGGGGGCGGTGCAGATACCTTGCTGTTCAGGCTTTTGTATGAGTCTGATAGATCTTCAAACGTATTGTGGAGCTTTGTCAGCTTCTCATGCAGCTCGTTTCTCTCGTTTGTCAGTTGATTGTTGTATTTCTTATGTGAGAGATCACCTTCAGCCTGAAATTCTTTCAGCTGCTTCTCCACCTTCTCCTCAATGGCCTTCTGAATATTTACCCGTCTGAGGTCCGTGGCTTGAGAGATGGCGGTGACGGATTCAGTGTGAGCGGTTTGGGAGGCCTTATAATTATTCAGCAGTTTTTCTTGGCCTTCCTGAATTGTCTTGAGCTGTTCTTCAAAGTCAGCTCGCTGTGCAGCTAGGGCATTCGTCAGAATGCTGGAGAAGTTAGGGACTGTAGATGTTGAGATAGCGGTTCTGAGTCCCTGTAACTCTGCGCTCTGAGCCTCAGTGGTTTGCCGCCAAGTTTTGTGTACGGTTCGGGCGAGTAGGCGATTTTGAGTGCCTTGGTTCCTCAGCGCCCTGGCCACTGATTTCGAACGACGGCTCTTAGGGCTGGGCGCTACTTCGATAGTGGATTTAAGAAGGAGCTGACTGGATTCAGCTACTTTTTAAGCACCAGCCACCGTCTGCCCGGGACCAAGGATGCTGAGTGGAGGTTCAGCAGTTGTTGAAGGAGCATCCTTAGCCGGTTGAGATCCCTCATCAAGGCTTCTCAGGGCCTGAATCACGGGGTGGGTCCTGACCATCAGGGTAAGACCCATCTGAAGGCGCTGGTGCTGAGACAGGTTGTCTGTCATTCAGCATGGCAAGCATGGCCGCCCTCAGATCTTCGAGCGTGCCGAGGTCAGATGGCTCATAATAAGCATGAACCTTATCAGCATATGGAGCCTCGCCTGCCTTGCAAGTAGGACAAGGTCGCTGTGGCTCGCGATCTCCGGTATAAATTCAGCAATCTCTCGGGAGGCTCTGGATTTGTGAGTTGTGGCCTCCATCCCGACAGACTCTGACTCTGAGGCTGTCTCCGAGTCCTCAACTTCAATGGGAGACACCTGTTTCTCAGCTGACGGGATGGTGCTGAGTGGTGGGACATCCAAGGGGCTTTCCAAGGTCTGAACTTCTTCAGTCTGGATATCTTCAGCTTGGACCCCTTGGTCCACGATTTCTCCATGCTCAGTGGAGACGGCCTTCTCTACTGATTGTGTCTTCTCAGAAGACTCTGGCTCATCTCTCAGCTGTAGAGGCGGCTGTGCAATTACGGCCTTCGGCGCCGCCTCAGTCTTAGTAGGTACAACCTCGCTGACCTTGTTCAGCTTTTTGGTTGGTGCCTTAGGCGTTGAATTGGGAGGGGACCTCTTCTTCGTCGGCGTGGAGGTCTGCTGAGTCCCGGCCTTAGGTGCAGCGGGCCCTGAGCCAATCTGTTGAACGGCCGCTGCCCTGTTCTGGAATCTGACCTTCTTCACGTTAAAGAATTGCTTGTCGGCAAAGGTGATGCTGTCAGATGCGCAGAAGTCTTCGATCATGACGGAGAGTTTCAGTCTGTATAGGAGCTTTCCTTTGACGCTCAGCCTCTTGGATGTTTTGTCGAATTTGGCTGATTGCATCATGAACTCTCTGAGGAAGAACTCAGTCCAGGTTATCTTGACTCGGTCATAAATGGCCATCATAAGTTGTAGCTTGGGCCTGAACACTTGGTCAAATGAGCCTGCTTGACTCGTCAGAAGCTGAGTCACTATGTACGCCAATGCTCTGTTCTGAGGGAGCATTGCGTTCTTGGGAAAAGCGGCTCTAAAGACTGTTGGCTTCCCGCAGAACTCAGTGAGGTATCCATCCATCAGGTCGTCCTTGTATGCGACGGTTGTGTGACCTTCGTTGGGCAAGCTGAAGCTTTTCTGAAGAGCTTCACGGATTGACATCTGCTTCACTTCGATATATGTGCATGAGGGATCGCCTACTGCATGAACGACGAATCTGCCTCTGATGTCTCCGTCCACTGAATCGGAGTTCAGATAGATTTCTGCTACTTATTGCGGGAGAAAGAAGGTCGGCTTCCTTGTCAGGAATCCTTCTAATCCGGTCTCGCGGAGGGCGAAGAAGATCTCCTCCATAAAGTCAAGATCACATTCATCAAACTCCATGACTGGCTCGCACCAGACACGATCCTTCTCGAGGATTTCTTGCATATCTACCGGAGCAACTACATGTGTTCCTGCCATTCTAATAGTCTGCAAACACAATATATATCAGTATCCAATAAAATATAAGAAAAAAATAATCATGTAAGATACTGAAATGTTCATTGAAAATTACCAAAAGATTTTGAGAGATTGAAATATATGTGTGTCCCTGAGAAATCTCTGAAAATACTAGGGTTGAAGATATGCAGTTTTCGGAAATGGCGATTTCAAACATTTGAACGAATATATATATCTTATAGAAGATAAACAGTTAAATATCAAGGGTTCTATTTGAACGCGCTTTTTGAGATGGACGGCTAGAATTAAGTTTTATAAAATAGGCAATGATCATATTAGCCGCCTAAGTCAAAAGACAGTTGTATATAGCCTAAGTAGTAACTTGATAAGACATGCATTTAATGCGTGACAGAGTTCAACATGCTTTTACATAGAATGTCGTGTATTAAATGTAATCCGTTAAAATTAAATGACATTTTCTAAGGCATTGAATACGATGTTGAATCTGATTCACAAATGCACATAATAGTTCTATAGGCTACTGAGTAGAGATACGCAAACCTGTCAGTTGAACATCGTAGTCAGCTGATACCTCGTGTAGATGGTTGCTGAGTCTCTCCGTACTGATTTTACTCAGTACTAAGAGTGAGCATTCCCCCTTACTGAATGCTCCTCTCCTGAATCCTCTTACTGACTGGAGTCAGTAGGGTCCAACAGACCTAGCTCTACTGAAAGTTCTCTGAATCTGGCTTCAGCTAGAGGCTTGGTCAGTATATTAGCCCTTTGATGGTCAGTATGGATCTTTTCCATCCTGATATCCTTCTTTTCGACATGGTCATGAATGAAGTGGTGTCTGATATCCACGTGCTTGCATCTCGTGTGAAGTACAAGATTCTGAGTGATTACAATGGCACTGGTACTGTCGCAGAAGATCAGCACTTCATTCTGAATGACGTTATATTCGCGTAGCTGCTGTCGCAGCCAAAGGATTTGGGCGCAGCAACTTCCGACAGCCATGTATTCAGCTTCAGTAGTTGACGTGGCTACTGAATGCTTTTTCTTTGAGAACCATGAGATCAGCCTACTGTCGAGGAACTGACACGTTCCAGAAGTTGACTTTTGGTCAATTCTACATCCTGCATAGTCAGCATCAGAATAACCAGTTAGTTCAATATTATCATCAGCTGGATACCATAAACCTATGTCAGGTGTTCCTCTGAGATAGCGGAGAATTTTCTTTGCTGAGTCCATGTGACTCTGCTTCGAATTCGCAAGAAATCGAGCGCAGACACCTATAGCATAAGTTATGTCAGGACGAGTAGCTGTTAAGTATAATAAAGAACCAATTATAGCACGAAATTCAGTTTGGTCTACTGATACTCCCTCTTTATCAAGATCAATTTTCATGTTCGTGTTTATCGGGATCTTGATTGGTTTGCCAGATGTGCAACCGAATCTCTTGATGAGGTCTCGAGTGTATTTACCTTGACCATTGATTGATAAACGTTCCCTTCTCAGGTTGTTTGACTTGAAAACCGAGGAAATAGTTCATCTCTCCCATCATTGACATCTCAAACTTGTCCTTCATCATTTTCTCAAACTGCTGACACATGATGACGTTCTTCGAACCGAAGATGATGTCATCTACGTAGATCTGCACAAGTAATAAGTCGTCTTCCAGTCGAATGTTGAATAATGTGCGGTCTACTATGCCCTTCTGGAAACCTTTTGGAAGAAGAAACTCAGACAGGGTATCGTACCAAGCCCTGGGTGCTTGTTTTAACCCATACAGAGCGTTTCTGAGTCTATAAACTTGATGTCCCTGCTGAAAGCCGGGAAGCTGTTCCACATAGACTTCTTCTTTCAGTACGTCGTTCAGGAAGGCAGAGTTCACATCCATTTGATAGAATTTTAATCTTTGATGTGTTTCGTAGGCTAGGAATAGTTTGATTGCCTCCAATCTTGCAACTGGAGCGAATGTTTCATTGAAATCTATCCCTTCAGCTTGACAGTAGCCTTTTACCACGAGTCTTGCTTTATTCCTTACTATGACATTGTTTTCATCTCGCTTGTTCTTGAAGACCCATTTTGTTCCGATCACATGTTGATGCCGGGGTCTGTCAACAAGCTCCCAAACTTCGTTTCTCGTGAACTAATTCAGCTCCTCCTGCATAGCTATGATCCACTCAGCGTCTTTTAGTGCGTCCTCAACTAACTGAGGTTCTTTAGTAGACAAGAAGCAGGAATATAAGGCGCTTTCTCCCTGACAGAATCTGGATCTTGTCTTTACGCTTGCTGAAGGATCTCCAATAATTAAATCAGAAATGTGAGCACCCAGCCACGATCTACGATGTTTCGGCTCTTCATCTGAAATTTGTTCAACACAAATACTAGGTGAGTTAGGCATTTTAGTTGTACTATTCTGAGATTGAAGTAATTCAATTACGAGAGTGTGATCTACTGAGTCACCAGGTTCAGGGGCATTTAGCTCAGGAACATCATTAGTTCCCCATAAATTATTATTCTCAGTAGAGGTCTCAGTTACCACTTGGGTTTCTTCATTGACTTGAGTTACCTGGGATTGACTCTGTTCAGTAAAATCAATTTGTTCAACTACTTCTGCTGCTGGATGAGATTCAGTAGACTTCTCTTCAGTTTCTTCATCTGAATCATCATCCCAACATAGCTGGATCTTTTCAGTTTTATCTTTTAAGCTCAGATCCTATAGCTGTTTACTGATGTCCTCAGATTTAGGTTTAAAGTTTCTGCTCATATCTTCAGTAGCAAACTCATTAAAAACAACATGAGGGCTTTCCTCCACGCAAAGGGTCCGATAGTTAAAGACTCTGAAAGCTTTGCTGACATAGGAGTATCCTAAGATCACTCCCTGATCTGACTTGCTATCAAAAGTCTTCAGCTGATCTTTCCCATTATTGTGAATAAAGCACGAACACCTAAAAATATGGAAATAAGATAAAGAAGGCTTCCTGTCGCTCCATAGGTTCTGAGTATAACATGCAGTATTTGTAGCTTCTGCCCAGAATTTGGATAGGAGTCCTGAGTCTGCGAGCAGGGTTCTTGCTGCTTCTTTGAGTGTTCGATTCTTCCCCTCAGCAAGCCCATTTTGTTGAGGCGTGCGCGCGGCAGACGTCTCATGCTCTATGCCTTCTGCTTTGCAGAACTCCTCCACCATGAAATTCAGGAAGTCAGTTCCTCTGTCTAAACGTATCTTGATGATCTTGGCGTTCTTCTCGACACTGAGCTTTTTCAGAAGCGTTGGTAACTCTGTTTTGACGTCAGACTTGTTGGCAATAAATATGACCCATGTGTAGCGCGAGTTGTCATCAATGAGCACTAATGCATACTTCTTGCCTCTGATCGTCACCGGAGAGACTGGACCGAACAAATCTATATATAGCAGCTGAAGGATTCCATCAGTGGAAGGAGATGGAACAGGCGGATTTTGATTCCTTGTTTGCTTTCCCTTCAGGCATGCTTCACACTTAGTGTCTTTGCTGAATACTTCATTCGGTAGTCCTCTTGCTAGAGTGTTTCTAGCTAATTTGTTGAGCGTCTTGAAGTTGAGACGGCTAAGTCTTCTATGCCAGAGCCACCCCGTTCTGTTGTCATTCTTCGCCAACAAACATGCTTCAGGTTCAGCTGAGTTCCAGTCAGCTACATAGATATTCTTTTTGCGCGAACCTGATAACACTGTTTTCCCTGTAGATTTATCAATGACATCACAGAAACCATCGTAAAAAATCACTCTATTCGACTTATCACAAAATTGACTAACAGAGAGAAGGTTATACTGAAGTCCTTCAACATATGATACTCTTGGAACTTTGTCAGTTCCAATACTGAGCATTCCGTAGCCTCTGGTATAGCCTTTTGCGTTGTCTCCAAACTCGATTCGGGGTCCTTCTTCAGTAGTATAATTCTTCAGTTGGTCCTTTTGGTACGTCATGTGTCTTGAGCAACCGCTGTCCACATACCAAAGATCCTTGTGCACCTGCAAAACGGAATTATATTTACGTACCCTTTATTTTTGATTTTGGGTCCTTAGATGTTAGTTTTGGAAAGCCATATCTGTCTTACGACCCTGGTGGTCTCAGACAGTTTCTTTCCACTTTTGTCGACATATCTGACCACTGGACTGGTCGATGCTGACTTCTGAGGCTTTTCAGGTTCAGGAGTTCTGATCTTCTGAGTGGGTGGACTGCTGACCTTTACCTTCTGCACGGCTTTCTTCTTCTTTTCTGACTTTTGGATCCTCTCCTGACTATAGGATGATAGTAATATGACCCATACTGAGTTGGATGTGTCAGCTGCGGAGGTCCATACTGATCAGCCCATTGTGCTTTGCTGGTTCCCCCTTGACTAAACTGGGGTGTCTTGGTCCTGATCTTCTTGTCAGAGTGCTGATAACTAGGATGAGGTGCTTTCATCTTCTGTTTGTTCTTAGCTAGGGGGTTCAGAATCTCTGCATTGATGGTCTCCCCTTGAACAAACCTATCAGCCAACCGGTTTTCTGAGTGTACGGGGGCAGATGAGGAGGCTCCCTGGCTGAATCCAAGTCCCTCCTTGCAATGCTTGGGCTTGTTGCTTGCTAGCATAGCCTCTAGCTTCTTTTCAGCGCCCATGTAACGCTCTGTCATCAGGTTCCTCCAGACATCATCACTTTTCTTCAGCATTTCATGCTCGGTCTGAAGTCCAGACAACTCTTGCTTCGATGAGACTCGGCTCGATATCTTTACGAGTCAAGTCTTTGGTCAAAACTGAGATCTGATCTTCTTGATGCTGAGACTTGGCCATCAGAGAGTTTATCTCCTCCCTCAGTCTCAACACAAGTCCTTCTGACTCAGTAGCAACCTGACTCTCGTGAGAAAGTCTCTGATTCTCCACTTTCAGTGTATCCAATTCCTGAAGAGTCTTACTGAGCTGCAGACTCATCTGAATCTGTTCGTCGAGTAGTTCTTTATATGCGATCGCGACATCCAGATTCTCATCTACACCTGAAGGAGTGTCGCTTGTGCAATGTGAAGAGGAATTAAATGGTTCATGAGAGTTTACCTCATCCTCTTCTCCTGCCATGAGACACTTTTCAGCATCTTTTTTAGCTTCAAGCTCTAAAGCCATGAAAGCTGCTTCATCGTCAGATGAATCCATGAAGGAATCGACTTCATCTGTGTCATCTGAGAGTTCACCGGCAATGTATGCTTGTCTCTTCTTGATGAACTTCTCCCTTCTTGCTTTGCGTGCTGCTCTTTCAGCAGTGCTGAGCTCAGGACAGTCATACTGATAGTGTCCTGGCTTCTTGCAGTTATAGCAGGTTGTGACTCTTTCTTCTTTGCTTTTGCTGTCTTTCGACTGAGCTGAGTCTTCCTGTTTCCTGCATTCAGAAGTATGTGAGTCAGGAGTGCGCTTGGGTGTATATTCAGTATTACCCTTAGAGTCTCTGAGGGCTTTAGTCACTTTTCTGCGCCTCTCCTTCTCTTTCTGATACTACACGGCAAGCATCGCGTACTTCTTGACTAAGTTTCCTTCTTATATGTCATTGAGTGAAGGTTCAACCTTGCTAGATGCCAGAGCTGCTGTGCTGACAGATGCCTCATAGGCATGGTCGATTTGGGTGTCAGCTTCAGCTCGCCGCTTCCTTTGAGGTAAGCCAAACTCGAATTCATCTGCTTTAAGTTCTGAAAAGATATGGTCAGGAGTAACAATATCTAAATCAGAATGACACAATAAAGTAGCAAAGGGAGTCCAGTGACCATCTGGCAGTGCCCTCAAAATCTTGAGATTCATCTCTCGGTTGGAGAATGTCTTTTTCCCAGCCCGTTGATAGAGTTCATCAGATCCGTAAATCGGACGTTGAGATCTTCAATGGTTTCACCAGGCATGAGGGACAATCTCTCCAGCTTTTGGAGTTCCAGCGTGAGTTTATTTGCTTTGATCTTCTGAGTCCCCCGACTTAGTAGCACTAGAGCATCCCAGAGTTCTTTCGCCGACTTGCAGTCCTGAACTCTTCCGAGATAGGAATCACTCAAGGTGGTCAGTATGGCGTTTCTGGCGAGGCTGTCTAAGTTGTGAAGCTTCTTCTCCTCCGGGGTGAAGAGACTTCTGTCCTTGGGAATCTTCTTTCTCGATCACCAATCCACCTCCGTCTGCTGGATCCTGAGCTACAACGCTATCGATCATTGGAACTATAGGTCTGTCCTCTAGATCCTCTGTCATGTTGTCGTGGAGAGAGGTCAGATGTGCCTCCATTCTGACCCGCCATACACCATAGTGATATGAATGAAGAATGATATGCAGTGAAAACGTTTTCCGGATCCGTTCAAGTAGACCAGTTTCAGAATAACAAGAGTCTTAGAGAACTCCTGCTCTGATACCAATTGTAGGTCCCGAGAGCACGTTCAGGTGTAGAAGGGGGGTGAATACACGTAAAAACCGATTTTCTCAACTTAAACACGAACGGTCCTTTTCAGGAAAGTGTCGTACTGAACGAGTTCAGCAAACCAGATAAGCTGTTCTGAATCGTGTGCCAGAGTGACTGACTCTACTGAGACCTGCTAGCTGACTTAGAGTCAGAATTCAGTAGCTTCCAGATAGAGTTCAGTAGTGCGGAATAGTGTAGGCCCAAATTTAGTTGGGTTAGGAAAATGTTTTTATCAAAACAGTTTCAGTAGATTAGTGTAGTCTGTTAAGTTTGCTGAAACTCAGTTGAATGATTTAAAGGATATTTTCAGTATGAACAGTAAATCAATGCAACAATAAAAACAGAACACATGACACAGAGATTTTTGAAGTGGTTCGGATACAACAATCCTACGTCTACTGTCCCGAAGGATCAGGAAGTTATTTATTATACTGAGATAGTCTCAGTTGGTTTGTACGCTGGACAAACACTGGTCTTGAGATTTATACTGAGCAAGTCTCAGTTTACAGGGTTATCAAACTAAGTGTTAAAAACTCTTCAACAGTGAAGGAGTCTTTTACAATAAGGATCGGTTCGGAAGTGAACTGCTTCGTCTAAGCTATGGATTTAGTCTATTGAGTGTAGGTTAGAGGGCTAGGGAACAAGGATGTGGCTTCAAGAACGACGAACAGTTGAGGTTAAGCTCTGGATTCGTGTAACGTCGTTTAGATACTAGAGGTTGTATATTCCAGTTTAGCTTGGTTCCCTAAGAGCAGAAGTGTAGTCTTTCGCCTGAGATTGTTTCTTCGAACTTCTTGCGAAAGACTTAGGCTTTTTCGAATTTGCTCGTTTGAATGCTCTATGTGTTCTCTCACGTTCTTGGCTTCCTGTGAGTTCTAGGTTTTTTTCGTGAGCTTCAATTTTGAATGTATCCCTCTATTTATCGAGCAGAGATTAGGATAGATCCGTTGGAGACGACGATCCTTTGTCTCTCTCTTTTTGGTAGCTAACGACTCTTTTCAAGAATTTGCAGAGTCTTTTCTTCCTTTTCTACCTAAAGAGAGTGACATGTGGATAGTTCGTCTCCAACGGATCTATCCATAGCTCACCTCTGTAAATAGAGGGAAAATCAAATCGTTGAATACACACACAGACATCAAAGGGAATCGACATACGAGCATTAAACAAACAAGAACACAGCTTTCCGCAAAGAACTGAAGAGAAAACAACCTAACGCAAAAAGCACTCATGCTGCTCTAGGGAACCAAGCTTCATAGAATCAAAGCCTCTAGCATCCAAGTGAAAGAACTCGAACCCAGAGACATTATTCCTCACTGTTCTTCACTCTAGAAGCCATTTCCTGTTCCCTTTCCTCTAACCTAAGCTCAACTGAACTTATCTATAGCTTAGAACCCAAGGAGTTCATATCTTGAACTGTTCTTATTGAAAAGAACTCCTTCATCGTTGGAGAATCATTCACAAAATTTATTTTAATCTTTGTAAACTGAGACTTGCTCAGTATAATCACAAGGCCGTGTTTGTCTTGTGTACAAACCAACTGAGACTAACTCAGTATAATAAAATAGCCTCCTGATCTATTCAGGACAGTGGACGTAGGACTTTGGATATCCGAACCACTTTAACAGTCGCTATGTCTTTTACTGTTGCATTAATTTAACGTTCATTCTGAAAACCGTTTACAAAATCATTCAACAGAGTTTTAGTAAAAAGGTTAACTGAGTGCACTAATCTACTGAAACAGTTTTCATTAATAACGTTTTCAAACCAAACTGAATCGGGCCTACACTATTCCACACGCCACTGAACTCTTACTGAACGGTACTGAATTCTGACATCAGTCAGCTAGCAGGCTTCAGTATAGTCAGTCACTCTGTCCACGCGATCTAGATCAGCTTGCATGTTCTACTGAATTCATTCAGTAGACAATCTCCATAATCGGACTGTTTGCGTTCAAGTTTGAAAAAAAGGTTTTAATGTGTATTCACCCCCCCCTCCCCCCTCTACACCTGAACGTTTAACTCGGGACCAACAAAACATATTCCTAAAGCCCGAGAGATGGATCTAGTAAATCATCTTATTTTTCCAGTTTTTGAGGAGTTTTGTGCAAATAAACGTGTTCTCTAATTCATACCTGCAAATATACGTTTTCTCTAGAAATATGCATCCTCGTGTTCATAACTAAACGATAACGATTATAGCGAATAATTGTCAATGCATCATCATGTTCATAACTAGACAATAACAATTTATTTATCTTAATATAAATGAGGTGGCAACGAATTATTCTTCAACATAGTGGTCAGTGGAACATATTTGAATACGTAGGTGGTGTTGAATTGTTATTCTACACGTCAGTGAATTTTACAATTCAGCAGTTAGTACAAGATATTCACCAGAACCTGAAAACCGATTTTTCGACCACACACTACGGTTTATTATATCGTATAGACACTTACGATGGTAGAAAGATTAAGGTTCCACTGAATTGCGACGAAGATATGATTAGGATGGTTTTTGAGAATCGAAATGATCCTATTGTTTATGCTACAAGCAAAAATATTAAATAACTTTTTTTAATTATTGTATTTGGATTTTTATTTTGAATGTATTTTTATTGTATTCGAGTTTTAATAAATTGGGTCGAAAACACGATTCTTAGAAGCCCTGGACGATTAATGCTTAAAACACGATTCAAATATACAATCGTGGAAATGAGATATTAATGCATTATCAATTATGATTAATTGATCATATGTTAAATATTAATATTTTTTCATTGTTACGTATGTTCAATAAACGTATATTAACAACAATTAATAGGTGGTGATGAATCGATTCATCTCTCTTACATACTATGTGATGTTAACATAGCAACTATAACTTTCAAATGTAAGAGAACCTTAAGAACATTACTTATAGTTTAAGATTTACATGAGTTTCAAAGATTAAGTAATGATCACGTAATTAATTCAAATATATCAAGGAGAGTTAATGCATTATAATAAAATTATTGAAACTCATTAGATTAATTATCTTAGTTAGCTTTAGAGTTTAAGGTTTTAGGGTTTAGTGTTTGAACAGTGTTTATGGATTAAACAAGGTTTGGGGTTGAGAGTCTGTTCTTAGTTGCACGATTAAGATGATTACACGATTAAGACGATTACACGAGATTCTTAGAAGCCCCGAATGATTAATACATCTTAATGATTAGACGATTAAGACAACCAGAACGATTACAAGAATAAATCGATTTATACGATTATTCTATTAAATGGGCTAGCACGAATTCACGATTAATATGATTACTCGATTTATGATTTTAATACCATTACTTGATTAAAGGGGCTAGCAAGACAATTAATATGATTACTCGATTACGATTACTCTATTAAAGGGGCTAGCACGAATTCACGATTAATACGATTACTCGATTCGTGCTTTTAATATGATTACTCCTTTAAAGGGGCTTGCACGAATTCACGATTAATACGATTACTCGATTCATGCTTTTAATACGATTACTTGATTCATGTTTTTTATAATTACTCGATTAAATGGGCTAGCAAGAATACACGATTAAGGTGATGTTAATACACTATTAATGCTTTTAATAGGCAAATGCACCCTAAAATTAAAATAACCTGACGAATACGATTACATAGAAATTGGTGGAAGTTGATGCAGTATTCGTCATTACACCATACCTCTAGTTTTCGCAGGAAGCAACACATTTATTACATGATTTTTCTGGATAATCACTAAGATTTACTATGATGGTATATCTTGCTCCATCAAGTTGAATAGATTTGCTATCGTTTCACCATTAATGACCACAATACTTGCCTATTAAATCTCATCGAACCGCCTCTTTGATCACACACACACACACACTCACTTTGATATCACACACACACACGCACACTCACAACAAATCCAAGCATGTATGCCAACCGTCTAGCAGAACTTGAAACTGTCGTCATCCTCATGCATGACAAGGTCGTGGCCATGCAGCAAAAGCTGCAAATGATGGTGGAAGATCAAAAAAACTTGAAAAGCCTACTGGAGACGGTGATGGCCACCCGCCCATGGAGCAGTTCACGGATGAAGCCGACGGGACCCTCATGGCCGTGGAAGAAACTGTTACTATGTTTATCAATCCTCAACCATTGTTTGACCCGATCTTTGACTGTAACAGGAAAAATAGCAGACTGGCCGGTGCTCATTCTCATCGACTCTTCGATAAGCCGGAGCTTCATTTCGGCTGCTCTGGTTTTTTCTGGCCTACTATGTAGTTATAATATTATTATCTATAGTATATATCGTTAATCGTTGAATGTATTTTTATTCAATAATCGTTATCGTTATTTTCAAATCGCCTAATTCATCGTTAATCGTTAATGGTTAATCAACAATCGTCAATCCTCAATTGATATAATCAAATCGTGTAATCGTCAATCAGTTAATCGCTATTGTAATATGGATTCCTTAATCGTTATCGTTGCTATAAATCGTGTAATCGTAAATTAGTTAATCGCTATCGAAAAAAAGGAAAAGTGTAGGGTCTGAATTTTAAATTGAAGGAAATAGTCAAATACAAAGTATGGGGTCCAATTATATTTTAATATATAAAATACAAGAGTGACTAAATAAGATAGATAATTAAATATGTGACTAAAAAAGATTTATATTTATCTATAATGGCTACATAAAGAGTTATCTCATAAATTTACTTTATTTTCCTTTTTTCTCATGCTACAATTTTTTTTAATAAATTTCTTTTTTTTATATAAGATTGGATCCTAGCTAGCCTTTGATTACACAAAATGAAAAGATAGATTTTGTTCTTCATTTATTATATATATAACTAGTTTGGATTTGCTCACCTCATGTATAAATTTAGGTACTTTGGGTAAAAGGGGACACTTCTCACCATTCTACAAAATATAATATTTTGAGAACTACTTCGTGGACTAAAAAAAATAATATTTCGAGAACTATTTTTTTAAAGGTAATATTTTGAAATTTGCTCAATTTATCATCCCTTTAAAATGAAATTGGCTTTCAAAGTTTCCCAAGTACACCCCACACCTCACTTTAACTTTGAAATCTGGATTAAGAAAAGGGGAATGTGCAAAAAAGTACAAATCAAACATGTGAAAATGCAAAAATGTACATGAGATTCCATAATTGCAAAAATATACATTTTTACTTTTAAAACCTATAAAGGTACCTAGGTGACTAGTCTCCTTCTCTCTCCTCCTACTTTTGCAGCAAATGTATTGTCTTGTACTTGTTTTACCTTCTCTCTCCTCCTATTTTAATCTCTCACATGAGATGTTGGGTGGAAATTTTGCCTTCATGCATGCAACGTCCACTGTGTCCATTTCGTCCTCATGCATGCATCTCCTTTGCAAATAATTTTCGTCCTCAGCGTGCTTTTTTAATTTTTTGTCTTTATGCATGCAGAATATTTTCGTCCTCATGCATGCAGAATATTTTCGTCCAGCAGCTGTTTTAATTTTTTTTTTTTTTAATCAAGAATCATACAGTACATGAACTATTTAGAGAGAAAAAAAATCTGGAAAAAGATAGAGCGAGAGAGCGAGATAAAGAGAGATGTAGACACAGAGATGTTCACTTACTTTTTTTAGAGTCACATGCAACACATAGATGTAGAAAAAAACTGAACTCTATACACAGTAGGAGAGGAATCTGATTCTTTTCCTCTTCACATGCAACACAGTTATATTCTTCCATGAAATAGAATTTAAAGAGAGCAAGAGGGAGGAAGAGAGCAAGACATCGAGAGAGAGAGAGAGAGAGAGAGAGAGAGAGAGAGAGAGAGAGAGAGAGAGAGAGAGAACGAGAGGGAGTGAGAGAGCGAGACAACGCGAGAGAGAGAACGAGAGGGAGAGAGAGAACGAGAGGGAGCGAGAGAGCAAGGGTTTGAGGGCGCTTGTCTAGGGTGAACAATTTTAAAGGTAACCCTATTCCATAATTTGTTATATTTTTTGCTTGATTTTAGGTAAATATCTAAGTATTATTAGGTAAATATCTACGTATTTTAGGTGAAACAATCTTTAGGTAAATATCTACGTATGATTTTGCTTGATTTCAGGGTGTTATATTTTTTGCTTGATTTTAGGTAAATATCTACGTATTTTAGATGAAACAATCTTTAGGTAAATATCTATGTATGATTTTGCTTGATTTGAGGGCGTTATATTTTTTACTTGATTTTAGGTAAATATCTACGTATTCCATAATTTGTTAAGCAAATCTCGAGTAAATATTTACGTATTATTAGGTATAAAATTTAATTGTTGGAAAATTTGATTGTAGGAAATCATTGAAAATATGTACGTATTATCACGTCAAAAATTTATATCCAAAAATCATTGAAAATATCTACATATTATCTACACAGTATTTAAGTAAATATGTACATATTATTAGGTTTAACATTTGAAATTGACTCATCTACTTAGTGCCAATTTACGCACACAGTCAGGAATAAATTATTATAATTACTTTTTAATATATTTTTTAAATTCACGTATAATCTTAGCTCTCCGCATGTTAGCTTTATCTTATGTGTTATTTACGGAGTACTGAGTATGGTTTTGCAGAGTACTAAGATACTTTTTTCTTTTTAAATTCTTTCCAGATGTCTGTCTACCTGGACATATGTAACTGTAAAGTATGGAGGTTGTTTCTTGGGTTCAGGTTACAAAGGTGGGGATGAACAACTTGCCCCACTTCGGACCGACCAATTAACGTTGTCGTCCTTAAGAGCAAGCATCGTAGCCCGTACACACATTAACTCACGGCTTACCCCTATGCGCTTTATTCGTTGGAGCATGCTCAATCTGGAAAATTGATTAAGTCATTAATGATGATGGATGATAATAACGATGATGACGATGATGCGTATGACGAGGATTATACGGCTGAGGAAGAGGATGAGGAAGACGAACATGTTGTCGCTAAAAACTTTTATGGAACCATGTACGAGTTTGCATCGTGGATTCGTGGGGAAGACAGTTTAAACCAGCTAATGACACTTCTAACGCAGCCACAGAACATAGTGGTCGTCCTACAAGACGAAGATAATGAAGTTGTCGACGAAGTCAGAAATTGGCTAGTGCCAATTATTGCGCCAGGTCAAGCAGGAGTCATTGGTTGTACGGATATAGAGAAAATTGAAGAGGGCATTCTCGAAAATGGCAACATCTTTTGGAAGAAGGACGCCCTAACAATAGCCGTTGGTCTCTGGCATTTAGAGTGTCGACGGTCATATAAAGTGAAGAGGGCAAGTCCTCAGTATCAGTGGTTTGAATGTTTGTTGGGCGATCTTTGTCCATTTAGAGTACGTGCACGACATAATGATATGTATTGGACAATTTACGATTTTGTATCGGAGCACATATGTCAGTACAACTTTGATAATGCCGGACCGATCACTGTTACTGCGAAGACTATCGGAGCCTATTTTGGGCAAAGAATGAGTATGGAGGGCACGATGTTGCGACCTCGAGACATGATCAATGAGATGCGTCTGAAATTTGGTGTGAAGGTGGAGTAGTATAAGGCCCTGCGTGCTAGAAACAATGCGATTCAATTGATTTATAAAAGTCACGAAGACTCGTACAAGATGCTCCCTCGATACTTGCACATGTTGAAGCAGGCGAACCTCGAAACGGTAACTAATCTTTGTGCCGACGGCAACGGGAGGTTCTAGTACGCGTTCGTTGCATGGGGCCAGTGCATCCCCGCATTTATGTGGCATTTGAGAAAGATGATTGTAGTGGATGGGACTCACCTGAAGGGAAAGAATATCGGCATTCTCTTTGCTGCAGTTACTAAAGACTGCAACGAACAACTTGAGAACAATGACTCTTAAGCGTGGTTTTTGCAGAATCTTAAGCGAGTGTACGGTTCGAGCGGTGACCTACTGATCGTATCTGACCAGCACGTCAGTATTAAAAATGTTGTCGAAGCAGTGTTTCCCGGAGTTCCTCACTACCTTTGCAACGTCCATCTTCATAACAAGCTCACTTCTTACAAGAATGGAGTACCCTACATGTTCCGTCAGGCAGCCACTGCATACCGTGAGTCGGACTGTTGGTCCCGAGTGTACGGTCAGGTGTAGAGGGGGGGGTGAATACACCTGACTCGATTTCTCAATTTCGAACTCGAACAGTCCTATTCAGGATGGTGTCCGACCAAACTGATTCGGCGAACCGGGCAGTACCTGTCGAATCGAGTTAAAGGCTAAGAGTATCGACTCGGCCGAGATCTGCTAACTGACTACGTCAGAATTCAGTATCTACAGTAAGAGTTCAGTGCGCGGAATAGTGTAGGCCCAAATCAGTTTTTGTGAGAAAACGTTTTAAGTCTCAGTTCGGTAGATTTAAAAGTTCAGTATGCTGAGACAGTTGATTGATTTAAATATGATGTTCAGTATGAATAGTAAAATCAATGCAACAGTTAAGAAAGCAGTAAGAGACACAGGATTTTTAAAGTGGTTCGGATATCGCTCAAATCCTACGTCCACTGTCCCGAATGATCAGGAGGCTATTTATTATCCTGAGTTAGTCTCAGTCAGCTTGCACACTGGGCAAAGCCGCGTCTTGGTTTTTATACTGATCTAAGTCTCAGTTTACAACACTATCAAACTTAAAGTGTTTGACAAACTTCTCCAACAGTGAAGGAGTCCTTATACAATAAGGATTAGGTTCAAATGTGAACTCCTTCGTCTAAGCTATGGATATAACAAGTGAGCTTAGGGTTAGAGGGATAAGGAACGAGAATGTAGCTATCTAGAGCGACGAACAGCTGAGGGTTTAGCTATAGGTTCGTGTCACTCGCTTGGATACTAGAAGCTTATGTCGGTTCAGCTTGGTTCCTTTTGAGCTGGATGTAGTCTTTCGCCGGAGATAATTCGGTTGTTTCTTGCGGAAGACTTAGTCGTTAATATCGCTCGTTTGAATGCTCTCTCGTGTTCTAGGTGCGCGCTTTCTCTTTTTTTTTTTTTTTTCAAATCTTGAATGATCCCTCTATTTATAGAGCAGAGATTGAAATAGATCCGTTGGAGACGATCTTCTTCTCTCTCTCTCTTTTTGGTAGCAAACGGCTCTTTTGGTGTAGGTAACAGTGTATTTTCCCACCTTTTTAGGTAAAAGGTTGATCCGCAGCTTTAGCGGTGAGAAGACACGTGTATGCTTGTCATTCGTCGAGGTGGATGAAGTGGTTGAGACAAAGACAAACTTCGAGACAGGCCGAAGCCGACTTCTCTCTTCCTCGTACATGACAATGCCGATTGTCTTTCAAAAGATTCTCGACATCCCCGAAGACTATCTCGCCGTTCTTGAGTCCGACCTTGTATTCGGTAGATAGACCGCCGAGATAAGTCTATCGAAGATCGCTCGAGTCTAATGAACTACTCTCGCCGAGTTCGGTTCGGTGACTCTCTCGCATATCTTGCTCTCCGCCGAGTCCAAAGTACCGAGTCTTCTACACCGGTGCTGAGGCCGATGAGCTACCGAGCGCCTTGACCGAGAGCGAGTGTCTACCGAGTCTGCAAACCTCGGAGACAAATACGAATACAAAGGAATGGTTCACCAATCAGATAGGGTTTTGGGATCTTCAAATCTTCTCAACAGTTCAGAGCACGAGGCTACTGAGCATGATTCAGTATAGAAGATAAGAGTCATTTCCCACAAGTATGATCATGCTGAGGATTGAATCATCACCCAACAATTTCCCCCTATTTGATGATGCCAAAACCTATCATCTATGTCCTATCAACTATGCTAAACACTAACTTACTCAGAAACAGAGCTCCTTACAAATATTACAAGTAGGATCAGTGGAGTTGTCTGGTAAGTGCTAGACTACTGAGGGAGACAGGGCAGGACAATTTCCCCCTTTACAATAATTTCCCCCATGCAACAATTTCCCCTTAAGAGAAATAATAACTCTCTGAAAGTCTAGTCTATCAGAGATCTAACCAAGCAAAAACTGACAGGTAAATAAACAACGTGTGTGTCAGTAATCACTTCAGTGATTCTGAGTGTTAAAGCATAAAGCAAACACGGCTATTTAGACAACAAGTAGTTGTCAGAGCCAACATAATATTTGTATATATATAATAACTAGTTCAGTACATTACAAATCTTGCTAAGCTAATGCTCTCTCGTGTTCTAGGTGCGCGCATTCTCTTTTTTTTTTTTTCAAATCTTGAATGATCCCTCTATTTATAGAGCAGAGATTGAAATAGATCCGTTGGAGACGATCTTCTTCTCTCTCTCTCTTTTTGGTAGCAAACGGCTCTTTTGGGGTAGGTAACAGTGTATTTTCCCACCTTTTTAGGTAAAAGGTTGACTGCAGCTTTAGCAGGTGAGAAGACACGTGTAAGCTTGTCATTCGTCGAGGTGGATGATGTGGTTGAGACAGCACAAACTTCGAGACAGACTGAAGCTGACTTCTCTCTTCCTCGTACATGACAATGCTGATTGTCTTTCAAAAGATTCTGACAGTCCTGAAGACTATCTGCCGTTGCTGAGTCTGACCTTGTATTCAGTAGATAGACTGCTGAGATAAGTCTACTGAAGATCAGCTCTGAGTCTAGTGAACTACTCTCGCCGAGTTCGGTTCGGTGACTCTCTCGCATATCTTGCTCTCGTTGAGTCCAAAGATATGCGAGTCTTCTACACCGGTGCCTGAGGCCGATGAGCTACCGAGCGCCTTGACCGAGCAGCGAGTGTCTACCGAGTGCGAAACCTCGAGACAAATACGAATACAAAGGAATGGTTCACCAATCAGATAGGGTTTTGGGATCTTCAAATCTTCTCAACAGTTCAGAGCACGAGGCTACTGAGCATGATTCAGTATAGAAGATAAGAGTCATTTTCCACAAGTATGATCATGCTGAGGATTGAATCATCACCCAACACGGACTTTAGGAAGTACATGGCATCAATCCTGGTGGCGAGTGAAGGAGCATACAACAAGCTGATAGAGGTTGGTCCCGAACGTTGGGCACGGTCGCAATGTCCTCGGCGTCACTACAGTTTTCTATCATCAAATTGTGTCGAGTCTTTCAACGGAAGACTTTTGTGGGCCCGTCGATTGCCGATTTGCTCGGTGATAGACACTATACGAGCGATTATTGAGTCATGGTGGGATGAAAGGCGACAATTGCTGAGTGAGAATAGCCATCCGTTGGTGGATGTTGCGAAGAGGAAGTTAAGAGCGCAGATTGACCTTGCACACTCATATACTGTCACCTTGACCGCCAGAGGAAGATACAAAGTCAACGATGGGAAAAATCACAACTATAAGGTGGACTTGGAGAACCAAACGTGCACGTGTCACGAATTTGATATGGACCTAATGCCATGCTCCCACGCTGCCGCTGTTATTCTGTATGAATTCTTTTACACTTATTAATCACTTTTTATATATCTAACACATTGTTGTTTTACAAACATGTTGTCGCTGACAGGGAGAGCGTAGACCAATTTTACAACTATGTTCACAATATGTACACTACAAGCAACCGCAGGGAGATTTAGGAACACCACTTTAATTCGTTACCTGCATTGGAGCTTTGAACCATTCCTGACCACATTCGAGATGCAGATCCACTGTTACAACCCCTAGCGAAGCGTCAGGCCGGTCGCCCAAAGCAAAGACGTTACCGATCGGGGGCGGAGGCCTCCACAAGCTCAAGTCAAGGTCGTAGCAGAATGTGTGGTGTTTGTCACGAAAGAGGCCACACAAGGAGGATATGTTCAGAGAGGGAGACACAAGATTAAATTTGTTGTGTCTTATTTCTACTTTATTTTCTATGTATTATTTGAAGTATGAAGTTTGATTAACGAAGTATGACATTTTATTAACGAAGTACGAAGATTAATTTTCTCCAGTTCAGAACTCTAATAAATAAAAAAGTCATAAAATTGAAGTAGTAAATTACTAAGATATTCCCAAACAAATGTCAGATCCTAAATAAATACATGTCAAGATATTCTCAAACAAAGGTCAGTTCATTCACTTAGTAGTAAATTACTAAGATATTCTCATCTCCAGTTACCCTGTAGTATAGAATTAATTACACAGACAAATTAATCTTTAAATTAACGTTCGCACTACATAAATACATGTTCACACTTCTCCCTAAACCGTTACATTAATATGCGATGTATTATGCGAAAAAAGAAAAAAGTCAGAACCTAGTCTAACCCAAAAAAAAGTATTATTTAGTCTCAGTATACTAGAAAATTTTTGATCGGACAGTTTTGATGTTACATGTTGTGATTTTTCATGAAACACAAGCTAGTATTACAAATTCCATATGAATAACCTAGTTTTTTGAAATAAACACCAATAGAGTGAATATGAACACGAATAACACAATTAAATCATACTATTCTCTAGTAAAGAACTTGTTGATTCATAATATGAATTCGTGTTTTTATAATTATCTTAGCACTACTAAAAAAAATCAAATTACTCCGTTTTTTACCTAAACGGAATAACTATAATATAATCATAGTTATACCGTGAGTTAACTTTTTTATGTTATTCATGCGACTTCACATGTACCTTTAGTCAAAAACGAGTTTCAATGTATTCTTTTCAGCATGCTTTTTCCCAATGGTTCAGATTTGTTGACTACTTTTAAGAGGGTTTGAAAATGTTATACTATTTACGAAACTCACTTATTGGTTAGGTTTCATAAAATTCAATCCTATTTAGTTTCGAAATTCCCTAAATGTTACAGTATTTACGAAACTCAATTATTGGTTAGGTTTCATAAAATAAAGGATAATCTTGGATCCTATTTAGTTTCGGAATAATTACTTATCTATGATTTTACTTATCTTGGAGCCAATATGAACACGAATAACACAATTAAATATGAACACGAATATGATTACTTATCTATGATTACTTTCAGAATATGAACACGAATATAACACAATTAGTTTCGGAATAATTACTTATCTATGATTTTCGAAATATGAACACGAATAACACAATTAAATAACACAAACTAGTATTAGAATTGTCATATAAAAAGTAATTGTTTAATCCACGAAAATCACTAAAATTAATTAACGAAAATTCCATAAATTAAATTATCAAAATTGACGATATATGTTATATTTTTATTAATTTCTCCCCTTTATTACTGGAGAATCTTGTAGCTAATAAACTTGTCTAAATTAAATTAAATTGACGAAATTGTATTAACAAAATTAAATTAAATTAAATTAACGAAATTATAGTGTTATTAATTTCTCCCCTTTATTAATTCTAGATTAAATTAAATTAACGAAATTGTCTAAATTCAATTAACGAATTTGCCTAAATTAAATTATCGAAATTGCCTAAATTAAATTAACGAAATTGCCTAAATTCAATTAATAAAATTGCCTAAATTAAATTATTGAAATTGAATAAATTCAATTAATGAAATTGTCTAAATTAAATTATTGAATTTGCCTAAATTAAATTAACGAAATTGCATAAATTAAATTAATGAAATTATCTAAATTAAATTATTGAAATTGCCTAAATTAAATTAACGAAATTGCCTAAAATAAGTTAATGAAATTGCCTAAATTAAATTATCGAAATTGTCTAAATTCAATTAAAGAAACTGACGAAATTTCGTAAATTAAATTTACGAAAATATTACAATTAAATTAAATTAAATTGACGAAATTTCGTAAATTAAATTTACGAAAATATTACAATTAAATTTACGAAAATATCAATTAAATTAAATTTCTCGGCTTCATGCATGCATGCATGGGAATTTTATTTTTTTAATATCTTCAGATTTTTGTTTTCGATAATATCTTCAGGTTTTTTTAATAACTTCAGATTTTTGTTTTGCATGCATGCATGAGAATTTTTTTTAAAAAAAAATATCTTCAGCTTTTTTTTATAAAAAATCTTCAGCCTTTATTTTGTCATTATCGAGGCTACTTAGTAAAAAAGGAGGAAGATTCCAACACACACCTGCACACACACCTGCACACATACTGCATGTGAAATAGCTTAATTTGTACATTATTGTATTTATGGAAAAGTTTGTACATATTAGCATTTTCAAACATTGAAATGTTTACTTTTGACATTCCTCTCTTAAGAAAAAGTCTAACTAATTAAGATTTTCGTAACACGAGAAGAAATTACAAGGCTTAAATGATGAAATTACGGTATCTCCCCCCTAGATAAATATGCTTCCTAGTAAACCCATATCTTCACACTCATTCAACATGAAGGCTAATCAGAAAGCTGACTTCTCTGCTCTTATGCTAGTACTTTTGCTCATCATTTCTTCAACTTCAGCCAAATTAAACAAGCATTTTCAGGTTCTCATACAGCCTCCCATTTAGGTTTATTTTTCAAAACCATAAATATTGATTATGGTATGTGTATGATTTATTTTTTTGGGTTATAATAATAATTTCTGTATTTGGTAAATTATGTAGGCGGTGGGTGATCTGGTGAGAAGGGAAAGAGGTAATGAAGAGTTGGATGCAGAGATAATTATGGATTATCCTCCTACTGGACCCAATCGCCCAATCCAGGGACCACGCCACTATCCTCCACCTCCGCGCATGAGAATGTAAATGACTTTAACAGAGATCGAGGGATAGTGGTCGGTGGATTTTCTTTATCGTTAATGGAAATGTAAACGATTTAATCTTGAATAAAATAAATTGAGACGTCCTTGAGTCTATATATCTAATTGGCGTTTACCATCTGGGTTGTGTTAAGGAATAATGGAAAATACAACCATAAATCAATTTCAAATTTCAATTGATATATTCCGATGGAACAAAATATATATTATCATTATTATGTGTTGGTTGTGACTTGTGAGGGAGAGTGTAATGCTCCACTTTTTAATTACCCTCCGTCCCATAGAAAGTGTTTTGTCTTCTTTTTTGAATTATCCTATAAGAAGTGTCTTGTTTTCAAAAAGACAAAAAAATATGTAGACCAAAATTAACAAGCCAAAAGTCAAACAACATACACCACACAATACAAGTTTTTTAATCTTCGTGTCCGATAGAAAGAAGACACTTTCTACGGGACGGAGGGAGTAAAAAATAGAGAAACAAAACAAAATAAAATAAAATCGTATTTGTTTCACAATTTTCAAACTGATCTTAAATTTGACTCCGTAAGACGAAGATATTTCTTAATGTAATAAATATGTTTTCAATCAAATTACACCATTTACTCCAATCAATTTCACAAAATTCGTCATTTTAATGCAAATAAAATCACTAAATTAAAGTTTCATTTCTTCTAAGAACATATTTTTTTAGGTATAATACCACAAAATTTATTATGTATGTCATTATTTTTGTGTTTATGCTATCTCAAGTAGTTGTTTTTTAATAATAATATTCATTATGTAATAAAACTTAATGACAAAACTCAACTTTTTTAACTTTTCAGACTTCAAAAATAAGTATTCTATAACATATACTTCAAAAGATGCGGATACGATCATGGTATACTCATAATGGTCAACTGTAGAATTTGCTAGTCCTGAGACGTGGTTCTGGTGTAGAGGGGGGGGGATTGAATACACCTGAATACAAATTCGTTCACAAACGCGAAAGTCAGCTCTACCTGAGTTTCTTACTGAACTGAGTCAGACAGCCAAATATACTTTCAGATCGCGTGGGCAAGAAATTCTTCTACTGAGTTCAGCTCTACTGACTTGAGTTAGTCTAACAGTCGTTCAGTATTAGAGTTGTGTACGGAAGTGGAGGCCCTATGAAACGTCTCGGTTAGAAAATCGATTTTATGCTGAGTTTGATGAAATGCAGTTTTAATGCAGTATGATCAATATAAGAAAGCAGTGAATCAACACAGCAGATTTTTAAAGTGGTTGGGACACACTGGGTCTTGCGTCCCCTGTCCTGACCAAAGCAAAATACTTGTTATATTTATACTGAGCAAGTCTCAGTGATCTGTTCTCAAGACATATACAACTTGAAGCTTATACTGACAAAGTTCTCAGTAATCTGTACGCTGGACAGATTCTCTACTTATAGTCGTCGTGACTTTTACAAGGGTTTCAAACTTAAAGAGTTTGAGTCTTCTCAAACTAAGAGGAAGTTCTTACAATAAGAACAGTTTCACAAGGATGTGAACTTCCTCGAGGTTTATAAGTTAAAGATATTACAATAAGGCTTGCTTAGATAAGAGAAGGGGAACAAATATAACTCTAAGTGATGAACTAAAGGGTTCTTCTATGAATGCTAGTTCTTCACTGGATTCTTCGATTGAATGTTAAGAATTTTGTGCGTTGATAGCTTGGGTTCCCGATAGTGTCTCTACAAGAAGACTTCTCTTATATAGTCGTCGATGGTGAATAGATCCATTGGAGGGAGGTCTAGCCACGTGTCAAAACGACAAGGAAAACAACTCCTTAATTTTGAACGTTGGTGACTAGGTACATTGTAGAGATTCGCCTCTTTTTCAGTATGGAAGCAGCTTTTGTCAGAAAAGATAAGTCGTTGTCGGCTCCTTATTGGTCGAGGTAGATTGGTAGGTGAGACTTGTCAAACATCAAGGTTGACTTCCTCTGAATCCTCGGACCTTCAACTGAAGTGACTTCCTACTGACGTTCTTCTGAGTATAAGTGCATGGGCACGAATTCCTGTCCAGATTCAGTTGGTGGTCGGCGGACCAACTGACTTCTTCGATCTTGAGTCCACCAGCTGAGTACAAGGTCTTCTACTGAACTTTGCAGCTACTGAGCTCTAGTCTACTGAGTTCCTAACAACTGAACTCAAAACTAAGCTATTACAGAACGAAGGTACAACATTCAGCAGGGGTATCTTCAAATCTATCAATTCATCTACTGAATCCTTATCCCAACAATTTCCTCCTATTTGATGATGCCAAACCCTATTACATCTTCTATCAAGAAATATGATAAGGTTAAGAGCTATAGCTACTGAGTAAAGATCTATTACAAGGAATGCTCTAGTCAACATATCAAAAGTTGACTAAGATAATGAAAAGAAAGAGTCAGAGCAGTCACAAGTAGAAAGAGTATTAGTGTTATCTTACGATATTAAGTAATATATCAGAGCCAAGTTAAGAACCAAAACAGTTATGGAATGCTGAATGTATCAGAACTTATGGATTTTAATCCTATGAGAACAATTATAGCATGCTGAAGTTATCACAGATTCTACTGAAAGGTATCAGAGCTAAAAGCAAGTTCAGCACATTCACACAATATCAGGGTCGATACAAATATAACAATCAAAGCTCAGAATAAATCATATTTCATAGTAGTTAATCATCAAAGGTATATTCAACAGTTATCAATAATGTCTCTATAAAGCAGGTTTCCCCTAAGAAACAATTTCCCCCTATATCATATAAAAGAGCCCTTCCCCCTAAGTACTAGCAAAGTATCAGAGAAGATTAGAGCAAACATAAGTAATCAGTAGGAAATAATTCTAAGGGAGATAAGCATATAAGTCACATAGGGTCAGTTAGATATCTGATCACTTAGGTGATCAGTTGCACTGAAAAGTTAATAAAGTCGTAAAGACAATGAGTAATTGTCGAGGCTAAAAGTGATAACTGTCATAAATGAATGAGAATTACATTACATGACTTGCTATCACTACTGAAGCTAGACTAAGGAGAGAGGGGAGAGTCAGGTGGGCTTCTTCTTGAATTGCTGCATGCGGGCGCGGAAATCAGCAGACTTCTTCTCCGGAAGCTCAAGGCCATATCCTGCTTATACTATACTTCTCAGGGCCTTGATCTCCGCCAAGTCTTCTTCAACATCTTTCCTGAGAGCTCTGCTGATTATGGCTTCCTTAATTTCTTCTTCGATCTCCTTCTTGCACAGACTATCTTGATGAGTCATCAGAGGAGGAAGAATTCTGAAAGGAGGAGCCTTCAGCGCTTGTCCAGTTTGATCTGGCAGAGTCTGAATTTCATCGAGGAGGGATGGATTCACAACTGTCAGGAAGTCTTTAAAGTATGCGTCAGCATCAGTAGAGTCTTCACTTCCGACTTTCCATATGTAGAATCTCTTTATGAAATCCACCTTCAGCATCTCCCACTGCTGATTTAGTTGGAGAGGTACTCAGTCGTCAGTTCTTTTGTATACAATCCTCTTCAGCTCACTGACTGGTTCCCTACTCCTGAAGTATCAGGAAGAGGTGGGTATGATTCTATCTTTCTCAGGCATCTCTCCCTTGCTTCTTTCTCTGTTCTCAGCGTGAGGGCTTCGAGGTCAGCTAGGCGAATTCTCTCTCTTGCCTCTCTGATTCGCCTTGCCTCAGCTGTTCGATCAAGTGCTCACTCACACGCATCCCAAATTTCTTTAATCTCTTGTGCTTGTTCTTTAGAGGGGACCGTTGATGGCACATGTTGCTCTTCTGAGTCAGCAGGCGATGCAGATTTAGACTTAGATCCAGACGCGTCTTGCTTCTCTACTTGGACTGTTCGGGCTTGGATTGTTGGGATCTGGCTGCTGCTGCTGAGGATTTGGATTGCCTGGGGATAATCGTCCGAGTGCGTGAAGGCGCTGGAGATCGGATCTGTACCCCTTTCTTTATAGTATGCTTTTTCTTTACATCCTGTTCAGCTAGTTCTCTCGCAGGCTTTTCATCATAACCAATCTACTCTTCACGAGATTTGAACTTAAGCTTCTTTTCCTTGTGTGGGCTAGGGTCAGTTAGAGCCTTACCCTTGCCCTTATCAGTTTTCTTGGGAGCTGGAGGTGGTGAATCCTCATTAGGTAGATTCTCCAAGTACGTGGCCACTTCATCTACAGCTGAGTCAGTAGTTCCTTCAGCAGGCATTTTCCCCCTGTGCTGCTGAACTAGATTCCCCCTACTGATCTCCTGCCTTAAGGAGGGATCGGAGATGAGCTGATCTGGGCTCTTCCCTCTTTTTGGCATCATCAACTAGCGTTGCCAGGACGGTAACCTTCTTTGTCAGTGCATTTACTGAGTCCTTGACCGTAGTCATGCCTGTGGCAATGTCAGTCACTGCGTCAGCATAAGACTCCCACCGTTGCTCAAGCTCTTTGTTGATAGCTTTAAGTAGAGCTTCCTTGGATTTGTCGAATCGGGTGAGGTAGTCTTGAACAGCGTCTGAAGCACTTTTCCTGATCTCTTGGCAGGATTCATGTTGCTGAGTCCGTGCTTTAGAAACACTGTCAGCTCTGAATTTGTATATATCCTCAACTGCCTTCTTGACTTGACCTGTTACAGCCGCCACTTCTTCTGAGAAAAGTTTGGCCTGCGATTGCAATATATTCTGGAACTGTGATCATTGTTACAAACATTCTTCATATAGATAAACAGTGCCTTGGCGAGGATCTCTTCAGCATTAATAGCAGTTGGAGTGCAGATCCTCTGCACTTCAGTGGTAAGGCTGTTCAGCGTCTTCGTCCGAGCCTTAGTGAACTTGCTCCACTTAGAGTTAACATCATCGGCAAGATTCTGATTCTTATGTGCCTGACGCTTGATCACCTTATTAATTGAGTCCGTAGAGAAATACTTGATCTCAGCAGCCTGATATCGATGTTTGGGCATGGGCTGAGTCAAAGATAGAGTCGGAATGATCTAGCTTGATGTGGGAGGTGGAGGTGGCTGATCATCCGTAGGATTTTTACCCTCAGACGATCCTCCCTGGTCTGCATCCTTGGGCAATCCATCACGTGGGGGATTTGGAGGAGGAGGAGGAGGAGGAGGAGGTTGTGTGGAGGAAGTCTCAGCTCCTTGCGTCCTATCACTGAGCAACATGAGCATCACAACCTTCAAGTCCTCCTTGAAGGCGATATCAGATGGCTCCTCGTAGCCGCCTCCTCTTCTCGCTTCTCTTCTTCCTCCAACAGAGTGGATAGAGTCTTGAGTCGGATGGTTTCTTCCAGCAGATCTCACTCCAGGAATCTTAGACGCATCTAGACTCAGGCGCGGACCGCTATGCCACGAGATCAGCATGAGCACTGATCTCTAGGATCTCAGCTGCGACTTCATCAGCTGCTTTCAGTTGTGCATTCAGCACTCAGATTCGTCTCTCTCTCTCTCTCTCTCTCTCTCTCTCTCTCTCTCTCTCTCTCTCTCTCTCTCTCTCTCTCCTCAGATCTTCACAGGTCAACCATCCCTGCACCGTTGCCGTCGAGATCTGCAAAGATCCGGCCATCAATACACTGCTATCGCCGCGACCTGTAGAGATCTGATAAGATCCGACTATCCTTATGTAGTCACCACCGCAATTTGTCCATATCTGCAAAAATTGCCCCAAACCTGTAGAGATCCGCCCCAGATTTGCAGAGATCCGTTCAAGATTTGCAAATTCAACTAAAGGGTATACAAAATTCAACTAAAGTGCATACGAGATTCATGTAAAGTGCATACAAAATTCGTAAAGTGCATAACAAATTTACGTAAAGTGCATAAATTTTTTTCGTAAAGTGCATTTAATTTTACTGTAATTTAACTATAATTTTGAATCAAGTATTTTGAATAAATGAATTTTATAGCAAAGGAAATAGTTTAATTGTTAAATAAATAAAATTTATTATTTAATAATTAAGAGGATCGAAAGTTTTGTTTAATAAGAAAGAAGAAATAAACTAATCACAAGAAATCATGATAACAAATTTGAGATATTTATTTTCAAAAAATTGAGGTATGAAATAAGAAAGAAAATGATAAAATGACTTGTGTAACCTTAATGAATAAAATAAAGGGAATTAAAAATTATAAAAAGTTTTCTAATCAAAACCACACATCATAAAAGATGAATGGATGAAATGTGTTCCTTGTTCCTTCATTAAACATGTGTTCCTTAATGATTCATTTCCTATATAGGGGAGGGTTAAATAAGTGTGTGTGTAATATATATTAGAAAACGGGGAAAAAATTCGTCATATTTCTAGAGAAGATGGAACGCCCGAATTTCACTAGAGAAGAAATAATGAAGGTGCAGAATTGAGAGTAGATTGTGAGAAAGTTCAGGGAGAGAAACATGAGTAAATGTTTTGGGGGGAAAAATTCAATTTTATTAGACAAAAATACCCTTAATGAACCCTTATTCATTAATGATTTATTAAAAAAATCCTAAATTCAACAAATTTTTGCATCCATTGATTGATAGAAATAGAGGGGTGAGATTTCTTCCTATTTCTTATGTTAAGAAGTCTTCCTATATGATCCATATATATATATATATATATATATATATATATATATATAGGTGGGTTCAAATAAGAACACCCCTTAGAGTGAAAATAAGAAAAAATTTAAGCCTTTAAATCGTGAAAATAGATGGTCAAGATTAAATTTGGTGTTCAAATTGGTGAAATGCACTATTTAGTATAAAATTTCTGCACAAAGGTCAAACAAGTAATTTTAATTTTATTAAATCCCTAGAAATCCTATAAAACATTCATATAATATTTCTTCTTTTCAAAACCGTCGGCATCCATTCTTGTTATAGGTTTTGTGTTCTTCGACAACTTATTTTTCTTTTTCTTATCGCCGACAGCAGCATCGGCGTCGTCATTCGGGTGGTTCTTCGCGCCTTTGGCTTCTTCTCGATTGGTTTTTTCTTCACCGTTGGAGTTTTATCTGCTTCTTCTAATCTAGTTTTTATCTGTTTTTGTTCACATTGGTTTCAATACGCAATTACCTCTAGATTTCTAAGATTTGTGCAATTTATTGTACATATCATTGATACTATTACACGATTACTATTATTTGTAAATGAGTCATAGATTTCTATATTTCATTTTTAGTTTATTGAGACTATTACACGATTTCTATGATTTGTGCATTTTTGTTCAAGTTAAAATGAATGTTTGCAAAATTTTCATTGTTTATATGCACGTTTTATACAGTATGCACAATTAATTCATATATTATGAACATTTTATGGATTTTATCTGCACTATTACACGATTTAGATGATTTGTTCATTTGTTTAAGTCAGAATGAAAGTATGCACAATTAATTAACTTTTATGCACATTTAGCAATTTTATCTGCACTATTATACGATTTTGCTCAATTTTGGGGAAAAAAATGCACAATTACAGTCGAGAATATGCACAATTAATGAGAACAAATATGCACAATTATTGGGAAAAATATGCACAAGTAAATGGTAAAAATGCACAATTACTTTGGAAAATATGCACAAGTAATGGAAAAAAATATGCACAATTATTGGAAAAAAATATGCACAATTAATGAGAAATAAAGAAAAGATGAAACTATTAATGAAAATCTAGAACGAGATTTAGATCTGGGACGAGACTTAGTGAAACTATGTACAATTAATCATAGTTCTTGTAAAATCTTGAACGAGATTTTGTGATATTAAAACATGGAAGATAATTAACGAAAATGACGGTTACAGCAAAAGAAAATAAGACAAAAATAAAATAAAATAAAATAATCGATTGTTCAAGATTACAAAAATAACCTTAGTGCAAACTTTTGGCCTTTATGGTGAATTTCGGGATTTTAAGTGATGACAAGATCTGGAGCGTCGAATTACTTGATTAAACGGTTGTAAATTATTCATATTTCTCACTCTAAGGAGTGTTCTCACCTCTCTCTATATATATTATTTCCCCTTTTAAACGTGACTCGAGCGAGCGGTGGAGGCCGAGAAAATGGTGGTTGTTAACTTCGGAGATTACAGAGAGAGTTGCCAGATTATGTCTCTAACTTCTCTTATTTCAGACTATCTAAATTCCTAGTACTTATTAATTACACTAGCTATACTAATAATTGGTTACCTCCATATTAAATCTACAAGAAATAATCTATAGTACTGAATAACTAATTGTTCACTTAGTCAAAGATTCTTTATTTTTTTATTATTATTCTGTATTTATTTAAATTACTGAATAGTTTAATTACTCGGTTTGGATATTCGGTAGCAAAATCACATTTTCATTAAATAATTGGTGGCTAATAGATCTCAATCTATTTAAATATTTTTAAAAATAAATTTGATCCGCATCACCATGCTTTCGTTCTTAAAGCGGAATAATATAAAGATAAAATGATAAATATTTCCACATAAATAAAAATAGAATAATTATTTTATTAATATCTTGAACGTCTTTAACCAATTTTCCCGCGCTGCTAAGATTGTTCGAGCATATTATTAATTTAGTTAGACACATTTATCAATATTACACACATAATATAATTAATTAAGACAAAAACTTGTGTGCACTATGTTGCACATGCAACATGATCAAATTACCCAATTTTGATCCGTTTTGACCCGTATTTGATCCGTTGACTCGCTTTGACCCGTGTTGACCCGCTGAGGTCAGCTGACATTATTAATCCTTTTTTTATTTAAATTTTTTAGTTTTTTAATTTTTTTTTTTAATTTTTTTAATTTTTTACGTTTTTTTCTCCTTTATTTTAAGGACGGACGTTCTCACTCTTTGCATGCGGAAGTGTCAATCGTAACAAACAAAAGTGTCAATCGCAACAAACTAATTTTTTTTAAATTTAAAAAAAAAATTCCTTTTTTTCGCTTTTTTAACGTTTTTTCCCATTTATTTTAAGGACGTGCGTGTCACTCTTTGATAAGTAATGTTTGTCATTTGTAATGAATAAATGTCTCATTTATTTTTTTATCCAAAGTGTCAATCATAACAAACAAAAATATCATTTGTATTTGAATAAAGTATCATTTATTGACTATCAATTATTTTTGAAAAAAAAAGTCATTTGTTTATGAAAAAAGTATCAATTGTCTATGCTGTTTGTGTCAATCATGACAAAATAACGTGTCAATGATGAGCAGAGTGTCTGTTTAAGCATAATTCATAATAGATAGCAGAGTGTTAATTGTCTATGTACGTGTCAATCACGATGAAAGAACGTGTCAATGATGAGTAGAGTGTTTGTTTAAGTCATAATTCACGAGAGAGAGCGAGTGTCAATTGTCTCTATTATGCGTGTCAAACATGACAAAAGAACGTGTCAATGATGAGCTGAGTGTGTATTTAAGCCATAATTCACAATAGAGTGCAAAGTGTCGATTGTCTTTGTTGTGCGTGTTAATCATGACAAAAGAACTTGTCAGCAGAATGTCTATTTAAGCCATAATTTACAGTAGAGAGCAGAGTGTCAATTGTCTGTGTTATTTGTGTCAATTATGACAAAAGAAAGTGTCAATGATGACCAGAGTGTCTGTTTAAGCCATAATTCACAATAAAGAGCAGAATGTCAATTGTCTCTATTGTGCGTGTCAAGCACGATAAAAGAACATGTCAATGATGAACAGAGTGTTTGTTTAATCATAGTAGATAAGAGTGGAACAACATATTTAATAGTTGCCTCTGTTCATAAGAAAATCACACAATTCCCTTCTCACTCTCAAATCAATAGACAATAATACGATTAAAAAGTACGATAAAAGAAGAAATATAAAGCTCTAGCCCTTACAACCTCTAAGTTAAGCACTCAACTGTAACTACGAACTTTTTTGTAATCAAACCTAAGCGTGTAAAACCAACAGACGAATGACATCTAAATTTTAGTTCAAATAATAAATTAAATAGTCCACTTCAAAATTGGAAGAACCAAAAACATCATGGAATCAACGAATCGTAAATAAATGACGAATTGATCAAATGCCAGACAAACACCACTATCATCAAACCAATAAACTAGCACAACCAATCATCTGCTCCACCAAGAAGACTGGCCTTGAGAATTACAATTTCAAAAACTTAAGAAGCAAATTCAAGCAACTATAGAAATTGATTTTGGCGAAGCACAAACCCGACGACGGCGATGTTTCGCGGTTGAATATTGACGAGTTCTTCAGATCTGTAGGTGCATCTATTTTTCGGAGAGAGAAATGCGCGCTCCGAAAAAAAAATGCACCGCGCGCGAGAGAGAGAGAGAGAGAGAGAGAGAGATATGACAGTGAAAGAGGGGAGAGAGGAGACGACAGTGAAAGAGGGGAGAGAGGAGACAACAGTTAAAGAGGGGGAGAGAGAGAGAGAGAGGACGGTGGGAGAGAGCGGAGGTGGATCTAGAGGATGCCACAGAGGTGGATCCAGCCATCGGAGCAACGGAGACGGAGGCGCGAGAAGCGACGGAGACGGAGAGGAGTGACGATGACGGAGACAGGGAGGATGGTGGAGATAGAGAGAGAGGGGAATGGAGAAAGAGAGAGAGAGAGGGGGCAGAGGAGAAAGAGAGAGAGAGAGAGAGAGAGAGAGAGAGAGAGAGAGAGAGGTGTGATTTGCAGAGAGAAAGAGGGGGGGAGAGAGAAAGGGGGTAGTTGGGAGGGGAGGAGACGGGAAGAGAGAGGGAGTGTAATTCAATTAAAAAAAATAAATAAATACTGAACCGGGTCAAATTCGGGTCAAAATTGGGCAATTGGATCATATTGCATGTGCAACATGATGTACCCTAGTCCATCTCATTAATTAAATAGTGGGATTGTACATTGCAATTTGTAAACAACGTCTTGAATATATTTTTGTTATTCATATTCAAATTTTGATATTCGTATCATAAACTTTTAATACTTAAATTTGAATTTGAATATGAATATTATATTTAATTTGATTAGTATTCAATAAATACAAAAAATTATGATATTCGTAACCGTATGCATAAATATTTAGTTAAATTTCTATACTTTCTTAATTTCATTAAAAACTTAGTCTCCTTAAATATGAATCGATCTGAATTGTATCGAATATGAACATTTTGAATTGATATTCAAGTGAGACTATTTGAATATGAATACGAGTATTTGGTTAATTTTAGAAATCAATTGTGAAAAGTGCTATTTGGTTCAATTTGATTAGTTTATAATCCTATGAAAAAAAAAACTCACTTTAGGAATTAGTTAGCTAATTGTGTTGCATCGAGTAGGATAATAATCTAGTAAGCTCATTCAGTTGTTATAATCAAATGCAAAACCCTACCATATATTCGATTGCAAGTTGCAACATAATACGGATAAATTGATTAAGTGGATTGCCATTGTTAATTAATTTAAAATAAGAATCTTAATTATTTATTGCACAATTTAAAATTAAGTGCATGCATACATATATAGTACGCGAGCTTTTAAATGTATGTATCAGCCCATGCTACAATAAATAACTTTGGACTAAATATATGCATGATTTTTAAAAGAAAAACTGTTTCCTCTTTATATGTAATTTTTCGACCTAACGGAAAACCATTATCCACTATTAAATATGTAGAGTGGGTAAATTATATAATAACTAGCATATAAAGATATAAATTAACCACGTTCAAAACATGCATTAAGCTGCATTTAATTAATTGGAAACAATTATATAAATTTTAATATCGATGTGGTATGTCATTTTTCAGAAGAGTATATATAACACACGAGGGTGATATTATACATGAATTGCTCGGAGAATATATAGGAGTTCACTTAATATGCTGTCTCAATAGAAATGTGTAATTGTAAAAAGGACTTCTTTGAGCTTACATTTAATTTGGGCTTCAAAATTGTAATCTGAACTGGAGTACTAATTAAGTTTCTTTTAAGTGAAAATGAAAATAAATCTTAATTCATTTTCATAAGAAATAATGCAAATAAATAAATTTGTGTAGTTCAATGAACAAGCTCTCAAGTATCAAATGACTAATTCATTGTACATTTGTACATGTTCAATAGTAATATACACATTTTAATTAGTGCACATTTCGGAGTGAGTAAAAAAATAATTTTTCATCATATAAAACAATTATACTGCCAGCTCTTTAATAATTTCTTATGTAAAATAAACATAACTAACATTACTTGAGAAAATTAGTAACAAACAAATCAATAAAAAAAAATAGGAAAATAAAAAAGCACGTAAGTTTAGCTTAGAGTTCTGGTGAAGAGCCGGCATTGCCGGTAACATGACTAGTTCCAACGTGCAAACATGTACCATACAAACAAACATTATATAATTAAATACGTCTGGAGATAACATCACCCCATCATGTTCCAAATCATTAATGATTGCAGTAGTTATAACTGATTGCCTCTCCATATCTCAAATCGGCACTTATTTGATTTCTATTTTCTAAATAATTAAACCCATCAACAAGTCAAAGACTCTTAATTTAGTATTGGTTTCCAATTACTGAATGGTTTACTTGGTTTAGATACTTTGTAGCCAATTACTCCCTCCGTTTCAATATTTGTGATTCAATTGCTTTCGGCACTGATATTTAGAAAATAGTATTATATAGTGTAAATTATTTGACTTTTTAAGGGTTAATTTTGGTCCACACAACTTTTATATTTTTAGAAGTGAACCATAAATATTGGGACTCAGGGAGTAATGTTTATGATTAATAATTGATGGTAATCTAATCTAACCGATCAATATATGAAAGAAAACGAATCTAAACACATTAACCCAGATGAATTTACAAAAATGTGGTCGGCTTATTCGAATAATAAAAGGAAAAAAAAGGATAATTTTATCAATTAGTACAACTATTAACGATATAACAATCATAAAAAATGATCGATTCTCAAGACTTGAGACCATGGAGTCCGGATTGATATGATTAGTTATTATTAAAAAAAATATAATCAATTACAAATATAAACAAAAACGCGTATACAAAATTTGTTTGAGTTGTGCACGTTTCCAACTTTGTGCCACCCTCAAATTGTACAATCATAATAAAGATGTTAAAATATTTCCCAGTGTGTGTGTATATATATATCCCAACATTATTCGTCCAGTTGATAAAAGTCATCACAAATTACATCATACTAGAAATGGAGAAAATACTAGTAGTATTTGTAGTTTCTTGCAGCATTTTAGGCCTTGCTTCTGCCCAGTTAAAACAAGGGTTCTACAGTTCTCGTTGTCCCAAGGCAGAATCCATCATTCAAGGAGTTGTGCAGCAACGTTTTAACAAAGATCGTTCCATAACACCAGCCTTGCTTAGAATGCATTTCCACGATTGTTTCGTTCAGGTACGTTAACACACTTCTTATAGCAGCTACGATTAGTGTTTTATGTTATCTTCTATGATATTAATATGTAACACGTAATGCAGCGCATGGCTTCACCGCAATCTCTAATGTTTTTTTGAAAAATTACTATTTCACCCCAAAAATTCCATATTTGTACCTTAAAAACTTTAAATTAAGTATTATGGCCTACATGTGCATGGCCGCGTAATGAAATAGTTACAAACTTACATTCTGAGTAAAAATTGGTTATGCTAGGGGTGCGATGCATCGATACTGATAGACTCCACAAGATCCATGTCCTCAGAGAAGGATGCCATCCCGAACGAAACCGTCCGCGGTTACGACCTCATTGATGCTGCCAAGAAAGCCGTGGAGGCCGTCTGCCCCACCACCGTCTCATGCGCCGACATAATCACCCTAGCCACCCGCGACGCGGTCGCCCTAGCCGGCGGCCCCAAGTACAACGTCTCAACCGGCCGCCGCGACGGCCTAGAATCAAGCGTCGACAAAGTCGACCTACCGGGCCCCGACGAATCAGTCGCACAAGCATTCTCACAGTTCAGAGCCAAAGGCCTAACCCTGAACGAAATGGTCACACTTCTAGGCGCACACTCTGTAGGCGTGGCCCATTGTAGGTTTTTCGAAGACCGGCTATCAAATTTCCAGGGCTCTGGAAAGCCCGACCCGACCATGGAAGCCGGGTTGGCCGCCGGGCTTCGAAAGATCTGCGGAAGGAGCGATGCGCCGGTGTTCCTGGACCAGGGGACTTCGTTTAAGATGGATAATCAGTTCTACAATCAGACGGTGTTCAAGAGAGGGATATTGCAGATCGACCAGGAGCTGTTCGAGAGTAGTTCGACGAGGCCGATTGTTTCGAGTTTCGCTTCCAATGGAGCTGCGTTTCAGAAGAGTTTTGCGAGTGCGATGATCAAGCTTAGCCAGACTCAAGTTCTTGTCGGAAAATTTGGAGAGATAAGGAAGAATTGCAGGGTTTTTAACCCTAAAGGATCTAAACATGGCCTTCCACTTTAAGATATTAATTTGATTGATTAATTAATTACTTGTCGTATATGGTGATTAATTTCTATTTGTTTGGATTCCAGAAATCTGTGTTGCTTTGTTCTGTTGTCCCTGTCATGATATGAATATTAACTGTTAAATTTTTATTCAAAACGATTGAATTACTATAGTGGAAATAGTTCTTTTTACCCAATCTCCTTAAAAAAACACAAATCTACCCACCAACTATAATAATAGTTATAGAATACCCAATATTACACATTTACCCTTACTTTTTTCAATTGGCAATGGATGCCGATAGGACCCTACGGGTGCCGATAAATTATCATCGGCACTGGAAATTTCAAAATTTAATTTTTTTTATTTATGAAACAATTGATAAATAATTTTAATAATGAGTGCCGATAGGCTAAGACAATCCATCGGCACTGCCAACGGTACTACCATCGGCACTCGCAAATTTTTTATTTTTTATTTTTATAAACCAATTGATAAATAATTTTAATTACGAGTGCCGATAACACTACAAGAAATTCACCGTATATCGACAGAATTTTCCGTCGGTAAACCGTAATATTCCGTCGGTAAAAATATTACCGACGGAACACCGACGGAAATAAGGCGTCGGGTCAGGCTTTGTCTGTAAATTTTACCGACGGAAATTTCCGTCGGTAAAGTTTACCGACGGATTGCCGACGGAACTATACCGTCGGCAGACTGTCACCGGATATTCTGTTGGGGACGTATCACCGACGTTTTACCGACGAAATATATCCGTCGGTAATTTACCGACGGAAAATTTCGTCGATATCTTTAGAACTTTACTGACGGAATTCCGTCGGTAATCCGTCGGTATCTTTTTTTTTTAAATAAATTTTTTTGTTTTTTCGTACCCAATTCTCGACAACCTGCCTTTTTTTAACCAACCAACACAGCACATACATATAACTATTCAAATCAAATCAAAAAGCAAACCGAAACAGAAATATAAATATATAAATCATAAAATCCAAATATTCAGTATATATACATAAAACATAAATAAGTCAATCATAAAGAGGTGGCAGGAGGGGGACGGATCGTCTTTGTCGTCCGGAGGTCGTCGTCGGCTAGAGGAACCCATCATCTCCATAAGCTGGGTCATCTGCGCATTCATGAATACGACCTGCTCCTCGAGGCTCCTCCTAGCTGCCGACTCCTCCTCCAGTCGGCGCATGATCTCGGCATTGCTCGGGGATGGCCTAAGTGAAGAAGTAGAAGAGCGGCTGGCGGCGTTGATGTAGCCGCTCCCTTCCTCGCCGAAACCGCATGCCGCCGCTTCTTGTCCCGAACCCCTTCCAACCGCGGATAAATTGCATTTTTATCCGCGTTGGGGCCTTCTTCAAGAAAGCCAATCCGCTCCACCTCCGCCTATTACAATATAAAAATAGAAATTAGTCAAACTCAGAATTCTAGAATAATATTCTATATATTGTAATTGTGTGCTTACGTGAAGTCTCGTCGCCTTCATGTTGGAGAAGTCTCCGCCTTTGTAATGGAGACTCTGGAAAGTGTCAAAGGCGGTGGACTCTAAGGAGCATCCCCTCTGAGAAGCCTATTCATCACATGCATAAACAAATTTATGTCAAAAACAAAGACATAAGAAGCTAAAAAACATATAAAATGAGACTTACCGTAGACTGGGAGTACTGTAGGGCTGACCGGGACCCTCCTTTGTGCTTGCTCATCCCGGCGCCCGGCTCTGGCTCTGGCCTGTGGCACTGGGAAGCAGTCTCTGACTTCTGGAGTACCTCTGGCCGCATCCAGTACTCGTTGACGGCCGCCCACCTCTCTGTGTTGATGTAGTCCGGTTTTTGAGGGCGGTCTTTCTTCATTTCGAAGTGTCAATCACGGAACCTCTGGGATGCCCTCTTCTGCCATATGTGGTGGACTGCCTGGTCCCAGTCAGCAGGCCAGCGGAAGTGCTTCTGCAATTTACATGTTTATACATGTTAGATATATATAAGTAAATGCTAAATTATAAGATTGTAAACTTGAAAGAAAAACTAACCTTAAATTCCTCAAAATACTCCTCCTTAATTTCAGGAGGAGTCAGCTTCCAAGTGAACCCAGTCGGGTTATTGATCTTTTTAAAACACTCAACGATTGTCGAGGCCAATCCAGTTGGCTCAAGCAATCGCCTATTATTGAAAATTGGTTAATCCAAGTTATACTTGATATATTTAAAATTAATAAAAGCAATTATTACATACCCCTCAGGTGAAATCTCGAAACAACGGCGGCTATCCACCGAGTAAGAGTCGGTAGAACCCTAATAGGGTCCACCCGACTCAGGGTGACTGCTCCCATAGCCAGATGACGATGGGGGTGCTCCACGCCCAGCAGGAGCTGATACAGTCCTGCCACGACCTCTGGGAGGCGCCATGTACCTGAAAACAAAGAATAATCATTAATTGCTTTTGGCAAAAAAAATAAGACAAAATTCTTTTAAAACCTGTAAGTTGTACTAGTCATCACTAAAGTCCTCATCTTCTGATGTCAGAACATGTTCTTCTTCATCATCATCTCCTTCGTCAAAATCTTCCTCATCGAGTTCTATTGTTTGACGTGGATAACATAATGTTATATCAGCTTCTACTGTCGCGTGGTTACGTACTGGTGGGTTTAGTATGTCATCCTCTTGAAATGCTTCATCTAATGAAGATTTAGTTGGCAAATCTATCTTAAATCTCGGTTTAACTTTACATACTTCCAACCATGCCTTCCTAGATTTGTTCACACTAGGATATGAGCAGTAATACACTTGATGCGCTTGTGATGCCAGGACAAATGGTTCATAGTTCTGCAGCGGTTTCATTTGATCGATAGAAACCAACTTGTACTGTGGATGTACATAAGCACTTGATAAGTCCCTCTAGGGGTCGGGTCAAACCATAAGCACTTGAACAACATGGTTCGTTTTATTGGTAAACCCGGGTACTCAACTTCACATATCTCCACCAACTGTCCATAATAATCAAGTGCATCAGAACCATAATTCTGCCCTTGTATACACACTCCGCTATTTATAGTGGACTTTCCTACCCCATGTGATAAAGTATGAAACTTATATCCGTTCACAACATAACCAGGGTACGTATAAACTGCTACTAATGGACCTTTTGCTAAATCCCGTATATATGGATTCATCTCATTGCAATAAGGGGAAGAAACCTAAGATCATAAGAAGCTAATTAGGAAAAGAAAACATTTTCGAATTTATTTAGATTGGATAAGCTCATCGTACATATGATTTGAACCAAGCTCCGAATTCCTGCTCAACCGATGTTTGGTAATCTTCATCTGATATATTTGGACATGCACGCCGAATTTCTTCCTCAAATAGGCTTCATTAAAGTTGGTTGAAGTCGTTACATATATTACACAAGTTAGAAAATAAGACAAGCGAATTATAGAGAACACTCACCTGTGATATTCTGTAACCTCGTCGCAGTTCAACAAGATGTATAAGTGGGCGACATTGTACTCCTTCTGATCAAGATATCTCATTGACTTCGCGCCAATTGGACGACATTTTGGACGAAATATAGAGGGAACATCTATGTTGTCGACCGTCTGGCCTTCTTGTTCCACCTCGCAATTGCGAGGCATCCTCCTCACCTTTAGTGTGGATATGATCTTCAAAATAGTACGAGCAGAAATTTGATGCTTCTTCAGCTAAATAAGAATTGCATATGGATCCTTCCACACGAGCCTTATTGCCAACATATTTTTTCAATTTCCCTAAATATCTGATGAAGGGTGGTTCAATGCATTAATAATTAATATTGGGATATTGAATAGGGAAACGATAATATGAATGATATTATACCTCTCAAATGGATACATCTATCGATATTGAACAGGACCGGCTAAACGAGCTTCATCAGCTAAATGCACCGGGAGATGTTCAATGGAATCGAAGAAACTTGGTGGAAATATGCGCTCCAGGTTGCAAAGAATAATTGGAATACTCTCGTTTAGTCTCCCCATATCTTCAATTCTCATAGCACGAGAAGTTAAGTCTTTGAAGTATAAGCTCAACTCTGTAATTGCCGTCCAAACAGGTTGTGGGAGAAGTTCACGAAATGCAACCGGTAGAAGCCGTTGCATGAAGACGTGACAATCATGACTTTTCATCCCAAACATTCTCAACTTACTCATATCCACACATCTGCTCATGTTGGACACATAACCATCTGGTAGTCTGAGCTGCTTCACCCACATTAATAATGTCTCGCTTCTCTACGACCCAAAGATGTAACATGCTTTCGGATAGTGTCTATCACTCTCGTTAAGCTTCTTTAGTTCAGGCCTAGCACAATATGTATTCAACTCTGCTATAGACTTCGGCGTGTCTTTGGTCTTTCCTGTCACATTTAGGACAGTATTGAACACATTATCAAACACGTTCTTCTCAATGTGCATGACATTGAGATTGTGTCGAAGCAACAAGAATTTCCAATAAGGAAGATCCCAGACTATGCTTCTTTTCTTCCATCCCGTAACATTTTCTTTAGAGACATATTTGTTAATACCATTGTAGTCTTCGGTGACTTTCACAAAATCATAAGCCTCAATTTGACTAAGTATATCTTCTCCTGTTCTCATGTCAGGGGGTGAACGTGCTACAACTTTATTTTTCAGGAAAGCATTCTTATTTCGTCTGAAAGGATGACATAATGGTAGAAACTTTCTATGATTGTCAAACCACGACATCTTACCACTCTTCTCAAAATAAAATGCATCTGATTGTTCCATGCACTGTGGGCATGCAAATTTCCCACCTGTACTTCATCGAGACAACATTGAGTAGGCCGGAAAGTCACTAATGGTCCATAGCAAAGCAGCTCGCATATTAAAATTTTGCTTCTTGAAAACATCATACGCAGATACGCCATCTTCCCACAGCTCCAATAATTCGGCTATCAACGGCTGTAGAAAGACATCCAAGTTATCTTTTGAATTTCGAGGTCCAGGCACCAACACCGTGAGAAACATGAATTGATCTTTCATGCACATGTCAGGCGGCAGATTGTAAGGAGTTAGAATAATTGGCCAAAAAGAGTATTGTTTCCCAAATTGAGTAAATGTTTGAAAATCGTCTGTAGAAAGACCTAATCTAACATTTTGAATCTCCGAGGCAAAATCAGGAAACGTCGAGTCCAAGTGCTTCCATGCTGGAGAGTCTGTAGGATGACGCATCACTCCATCGTCCATTGATGAAGCATGCCAACGCCTATGAGAAGCAGTTGCATTAGATGCATACATCCACTGGAGTCTAGGGGATACAGGAAAGTAGTACATTTTCTTAGCGGCCACTAATTTTTTCTTCCCTTTCCTACTAGATTTCGGACTGTAGTCTAAATATCGCGAGGTACCGCAAAACTTACAACTCTCCATTTCATTATCTTCACGCCAATAGATCATGCAGGAATTTGGACAACAGTGAATCTTCTCTACCGGCAACCCCATACCACTAAGCAATCTCTTAGACTCGCTGAAGTTATTAGGAATCAAATTTCCTTGAGGAAGCATATCCTTGATCATTTGACTCGTCATGTCATAGCCCCTTTGCGACATATGATTCTCAGCCTTCAAGTTCATCATCTGAACTGCTGCAGACAATTGTGAGTAGGTCTCACAACCAGGCCACAACTCTGTGTTGACTGCCTGCAACATTTCATAGATCTTGTTTGCTTCATTATTTGGAGCCTCCTCAATATCCGCATCATTATAATTTGGCCCAGCATGATCCATTACCATCCTCTGATAGGAGGTCGACGTGTCATTTTGCACATTTCTCGTAGCTTGTTCATTTAGGGTTACGTGTTTTTCCCCATGAGATGACCAAACTTTATAATTTTTAACGAATCCCTTCATATAAACGTGCTCTCTTACAACTTGTGTAGACAAAAAACAGCTTTATTCTTACATTTTTTACACGGACATCTAATTTTTTCCCCGTCCGTATAAGCTGTCTGGCTACTTGCCCAATCAATGAAATCCTCAATGCCATTCACAAATTGAGGATTCAATGAACCGTCTACTGTCCACCGTGTGTACATCCATGAACGACTCATTATTTCAAATCCTGATTGTATATCCGTTACTAAGTTGAATGTAAAAGCAATAGCATCAAAAGAATTTGATTTGCAACACAATACCAATATAGAACATAGAATTCGACTAGTCATACTCAATTTCACGAATATGTATCGAGATATGCATGTTTGGGAAACAAGAATTTGTGGAATAATATGATTGATGATGTATGTTTGATTGGTAGGTTTAGTTGTTAGAAAGAGATTTGTCAAAGAAAGAAAAGGGGCAAGTCAAGTAGTATGACTTTGGTGTTGTTGTCTCAGGATCGATCGATTTCGAGAGAGAGGTTTGAAATTTAGCATCCGAATTGAAGATGTAAATATGCTAAATTATGCTAATTTTAGGTTGGTTTATTTATAAGCATTGTTGCTTTGGTTCTGCTTGATTTGAAAATGCTACAAGAAACTTTTCATGTTGTAAATTATTTCACTCTACATGGAATTTTACGGATAAAATATATATAGGAAAAGCATCTGAAATTAGTCATCAAAAAAGTGATATTTGGTGTTGTTGAACATAATTTCAATTCATTAATTTACAAGCAGATTTTATATGTTGAATGCTGAATTGACTCACCTCAATCGATTTTCACTATAGATATATTACAACTTACAAGTTTAGTCAGATTTTATTTGACTCAATTCTAACAGGAAATTAGTTATTACTACCATTCAAAAATTATTTACCAAACTTGGAAGAAAACAATAACGTGAATTTTATAAAAAATCAGCAAGAAGAAGAAGGCTCAAGATAGAAATCAAGAAAATTTCAGACTCTCGTTCATATCATATCAAAACCAAAACCACTACGATATTTCTTCGAACTCATACCAATATTCATATTTTAAGATGCACAATCTAGAAATAGACCAATTGGACCCAATGAAACAAAGAAAAGAATCCAATGCATACTTATCTAAGCAACGAGGAAATACAAAAGTTAACCATTTACAAAACAAGCCACAAGATTCCGTAAATTGAAGGAATGAGAGAAACTAATCAACAAATCCGGGTTCACCAACGGGAGGAGACGGCGGCGGCGCGAGGAAGTGGCGGCGGAGGCGTTCGGCGGCGGCGATGGGACGGCGGAGCGAGGACGACGGCGGACGACGGCGGCGGCAGAGCGAGGAGGGCGGCGAAAGGGGGCGAATTGTGTTCTGGTTCAGCGGCCTCGCGCTGAATTAATTTAGGTTTCACCGACGGATTTACCGACGGAAAACTCTGTCGGTAAAGGTCTGTTCAAAAAATAATTAAATTAACGATTTAAATAAAATAAAATATAAATTTACCGACGGAATATTCCGTCAGTAAATTTATTTTTTTATATTTTAAAAAACTAAATAAGTAATAATTTAACTTTATCGACAGATTATTCTATCGGTAAAGGTCTGTTCAAAAATTAATTAAATTATCGATTTTAATAAATTAAAATATATATTTACCGACGGAATATTCCGCCGGTAAATTTATTTTTTAAATTTAAAAAATAAATAAATAATAATTTAACTTTACCGACGGATTATTCCGTCGGTAAGTTTGCGATGGAGTTATTCCGTCGGTATTCCGTCGGTAAATTCAGCTTCTCAAATTCCGTCGGTATTCTGTCGGTAAGCCGACCCGTGTTTTTTTTCCGTCGGTAATTCCGTCGGTAAATTGCATAAATTTTGTAGTGTAATTTTTAATAAAAATAAAAAATTAAAGAGTGCCTATGGGTGCTGATAACATGATCGGCACCAATAGGCACTCATGTTTGTTTTCGAATTCCTATATTATTACTTAAAATAAACCGTAGGCACTCATCGGCACCCATAAGCACTCCATCGGCATTGAAAGATTTTAACAAAAAAAAATATAATCACAAAGCAAACAAGAAAGCTGATGAAAATTTGGGTATAAATTCGTAATTTTGGGTATTTGGTGAATATAAGTTTAAGGGATGTGTATTATTGTATTTTTTTTTGTGGGAATGGGTAAAAGAGCAAAACTCCCTTATGCTTCTGATTTTATTAAATTTTTTTTCACTTAAACGTTTTTTTGTACTAGTTTGTAAATTACATAGTCAAATCATCATCATGATTCTCTCCCGTATTAGTTTAAGCATTAATTGTTGCAGCAGTTATTCTGGTCATAAATAAATTCTAGTAATCCTGTCTTACTTTAATTAAGCATTATAGCTGTGTCATCATGAACCTAAATATCATCGAACATAAGAAAATGAGATAAAAAGATGATTGGACTGAGTCTGCAGATTCCAATTTTAAAATTTTTATATTCTGTCCCAAATGTTTGGGTTGGGTATTTTGAAGATTTGTTGAATTTTACAATATTTTTTTCCTTTAACCGGACAAAAATCTCAATTTGATGTAACATTTAGCGCATTTCAATAGCAGTTGCGGATTATGTTAGTCGTTTTCATTTAAGTTGTATATAGAAGTCAATGGTTGATAATTAGATAGGTATAAATTGTAACACTTCCTCCTTTCTTATTTGAAAACGTCTTATTTCCAATTAGTATAGATATTAATGACTGCTTTTGTTTGGTTAAGTATCATGGACGACCTCCTTTTACACCTTTTCTAATTAGTAGCATTCCTCTTCATTTTTATTTTTCAATATAGTCCAAATTCGATTTTTCGATGAAACTTTGGTCGATTTTTTTTCCAATTATTTTGCAATGAAATTGTTGTCCAATTTTTCTCATTTTTCGATTTTGAAGTTTCTTGTTGAGGATATAGAGAAAAATTAAATTAATCAAGTCAGTTACTGGAAGAAAAACAAACACAAATTCTATTCATACAAGATTTTACTTCCCACCACAATTGAAAAGTTAAGAGCCAAAATACTCTAAAATCCAGAAGTCGGGTTAGACAGTGCCATTTTAGTCATCACAGAGGCAGTTTACTAGAAGCGATCTGCGGCGGCAACGACCAGATCTGGTGTTGGTCTCTCTCTTGGAGATAGAATGAACTAGAGAGTCGTGGCAGAGGGGTAAGATGAAAATGAGAGATAGTTGTTGGTTAGGGTTTGATGAGAGTATATCCAAGTGGGACTCATATTTTTAATTAGTGTAGTTAATTAGAGTTATTAGTGTAGTTAATTTATTTATTTTTTAGAAACAAGACACTTTCAATGGGATGTCCATTAAGGTGGTGTTTGTAATAACTTTCAACTGCCGCTGGAGTGTTTGAAACACCCAGCTCTCAGGCAGAAATTCTCTATCAATTATAACCAAGATAGAGAACCTTTTTAAGCTACTATGATTAATTTTCAACTGCAACTTACAACTTATCTAATTTATTAAATTATTTTATTCTTTAAATATTTCTATAATTCTTAAAAACTATTAATTTAAAATTAATATTTTTCTTATATAATAATATTTTAATATATTAGTTAGTAATTTGATAAGAATTATTTTATATTTATTAATATAAATTCTTCAAGTTTAATGAAACATTTATTATTAAAATTAAATATAGATTAATTAAAATAGTGGATTCTATAAATTTCGAATTTTTAATCAATATTTTTTTTATTTTCATTTAATTATATTTATTTCTTAGCTACATAATTATTAAAATTATATAAAAATATTATTATTATGAATTTAAGCAAATAAATAGTTATTTAAAATACAATAGTATGATATGTTTATGCTAATATGATATATTATATATTTACATAATATAAAAATTAGTTTAATTTAATAGTTTATAATACGGAAATTAAAATTATAATGTAAAAAAAAACTCTTATTTATTCATTTATTATTATAAATTATAATTATTTAATAACATTGAGGGTGAAACATATATTTTATTTAAAAAGTTAAAATAAGGTACTAATATCAGTAGTTTTCCAAACACTATTTCTCTCTCTTTCAGCAGCTTTCAATACTTATTTCCAAACACATGCAAATTCTTAAATCTGCACTTATCAATAAGCTTCAGCTACTCCAAACACCTACTAAGGAATACAAGATGCTTCCAATGGGATGGAGTGCTCCCTCCGTCCCGCTACTAACGTCATCTTTTTTTTTTTGCCACGGAGATTATGAAATTTTGTTTACGTGTATATTTTATGAGTTTTATTAGTAAAAAGAAATTAACACATTTATCGTGGAATGTTCTGTGAGAGAGAATGAGAATTCATCCAAATTTTATTATGGAATAGTTGAGAAAATTGATTTTTTTTCCCGGTTTTTTTTTTTTATGTTTTAATTGAATAAATAATTTAAAATTCTCAAAAAGTTAAGATCGTAAATTTCTGAGTTCGAAGCGGAATTGAATCGTGTGAGAGATACACTTTTAGAGAGGGAGAGAAAGTAGAATGTGTGATGGACAGTGAATAAAGAAAACCTAATTTATTTTAGGATGAATATTATTTTAGGAAATAGAACATTAATATCAGGACATCCTAAAAATAGAAAGACCTACCAGCAGAACAGAGGAGTAACAAATTTTTATGTTACTCATATTCCGGTACTTATCTTTATGTAATACTATGACGATCGTGCACTATGTAAACAACTAAACGATATATAAACAAGCCTTTGTCATGTTGTTGTACGTTTCAGTTTGAGTTTGACAATGAATTTGACTCATTTAACACATAGCTGTATTAATTTGATCATATTACACATTGAAAACATAACTAATATTTTCATCCTTTTTCCGTATAAAGAAATAGGTGGTCTCATTGATTTGAGGTTTCCTATATAAGCATCATAGTCAAAATATTTTCGGAATAATTGAGCCAATCAATTGTGGATTTTGGTTAATTATCTGCGTCTCTTTTGTATATTTATTCTATATTATCTTCTATTATCTTTGTTGAATTTACAAGAGTCGCTTATCAAACTTGGGGTCCAAGACCCTAACAGATTTGAATTTCGATTTTTAATAGTCTTTTGACAACGTTAGTCTTTCAACTTCATCATCACATCTATGCAAAGAAAGGACAAAGTTTAAACAAACTAAAGCCATATATTCCCATACTCGCAGTCAACAAAGCAATCCAAACGCCAGCGCACACAAATTAAAAGGTCGTGAAATAGGGGCCGATTTACTGACAACTCAGCCTCAATAAAAACCACATGAAAATGGGAAACTGCAAATTAAGAAGCCTTTACATTTCAAGATCACATGGTACAGAATTTGCAGAATCAGAACGAAATCTCACACGATTTCTTTACTGCAGTAAAACTCTTCCTTTCTTTTACCACTAATGGGATTTACAGTACATCATATCCAAACTGAAGGACCCTAACCTTCTTCCAGCAGCAAATCCCACACTTTTATTTTTGCTTTCTTTCTTTACTTTCACCAAACAGAGAGATGCAATAATTCCTCAACATTTTCTTACCATTTTTACCGGGTCTAAGTTGACTCCGTTGCTGATTTACTAGGATCCTATTCCTATCCCCTAAAAATATCAAAATTAACAGTTCCACTATCTCAAGTGGCCCCCACTCCAAGAAAATCAATAAATGCCACATTTTCCTTCTCATTTTCCCCACAGTTGTAGAGATTGGCCCTATTGTTGGCTACTGATTCAGATGCTGAAACTTCAGAGTTTGAATCTGACTGATGATCCACATTGGCTAGGCTACCTCTCATTTCATACAGCTGAATAATCTTGTCCTTATTTCCTGGACCCCACATGAAAAAGCCATAAAAAAATTACCCACGAATGACATCTTTAACTTGAAAAAAGCAAAATGAAGATGAAAAACAACATACCATTTTCAAGATTGAGAAGGTGGTGATGGGTAGGGCTAAACCTGGTGAGGAAGAGAGGGGTTTTTGTAGAAGATGGAGTGAGGGAGAGATCAGTGCAAGTGGATTCAGTTGATTGATCACTGCATGCATTAGGGATTTGCAGATTCGGAAAAGAAGGCTTCTTCCTCCTTCTGTAAACACTGCTTTGCTCCCTGTGTTTTCTGGCGATAATGACATGCCAATGATTCTTCACTGCATTATCAGTCCTCCCAGGAAACAGCCTTGCAATCATAGCCCATTTGTTTCCGTACAGTGTGTGTGCAGCGAACAGCCTCTCTTCTTCCTCCTTACTGAATACCCTCCGGTTGATTCTCGGATCCAGCTGGTTAAACCACCTTAACCTGCAGCTTTTGCCTGCAACAAAACACACATACTCACACAATCTTGATCCATACCACTCACCAAAAGGCTTGAAGATCTTGTTTTTTATTAGTTACCTGATCTTCCTTGAAGCTTTTCAGCAATGAGATTCCAATTCTGAGGGCCAAACTGGGCTACCAGTTCCTTAAGCCTAGCATCTTCTTGAGCCCTCCAATGGCCTCTCGCGCAAACCTTCGTATGACCGGATTTTGTGGCGATTTTTTCCAAGTCTGTTTTCATCTTTTTTGGAGCTCCATCTTCAACTGAGTCAAACGGCCATGGATTTCTGAGATTTATATTTTTCTCCATCGAAGGAGAACTCGAGTAATATTCGATCCCTTTTGGTACTTTTCTCGTACCACAACTGTTTATCATGTCCAGTAAATTCATTGCCCGTTAAAGAAACCCCAAGAAAAATCAATTCTTTGATGTTGAAAGAGAAACAATTAAGCAAACAACGGGAGAAATAGTAGAGGAAGTGAAAACAAAACACAATGAGATGAAGATGAAGAAACATGAAAACTCGGAAAGAAAATATATTTTGTCTCTCACACCAACACTAGTCTCTATATATGTGCGTGTGCATGGAAACCGAGAACCGCTCGTGTGGGTGGTGATGGTGGGAAACCCCATTCCACACACACTGTTGGACTCGGGGTTTGTAACTGCTCCATTTTTAAAACATGTAATTAATTTCTTTATTAGCCTCGATCTCGGTTTTTGTGAAGAAAAAGAACAGAATCTGTTTCTCTTATCACAAACTCATTAGAAAAATACTCCATCCGTCCCACACGATTTGTCTTGTTTCTTTTCGGCACGAAAATTAAGTTGGGTAGATAGTTGTATATAGATGAGTGAATAATTGTGGGTAGAAAAATATGCCCCACAAAGAAAAAGTAGAAGTTTGTATAGTAACAAGTCGGGCGGAATGGAGGGAGCAATTTTTTTTAAATGAGAAAAAATTATTCAAACGATACAAAAAGGGATGGCATACGTTGTTAATAAAGTACTACTGCCGCATTATTGCTTTAGCTTTTAAAGCGCATCTTTTATAATTTACTTTGTCCTTAATATCAAAGGTGTCTCTGATTTCTTAATGTTTATGTAAACACATTCAATGTATTGTTAAATTTTTCAAAATATGAATTAAAAATAATGATGAGGCTCATTTTTTCCCCTCTATTATTTAAAGAAAAGTTATTATATCACGCCGTTAGTTTCCATAACTCGCATTTTTAATGATAACTTAATTTTTTTCAGTTCTATGGGACAAACAAAATATTTTTAATGTGTATAAACAGTGTTGAGGGTGTGCTTGTAAATGATTATAGTAAGGATTTTTATAAGTTTTTGCTTAAATTTAAGAATTACTTTTAAGTTAAAACTAGGAGTTTTGGCTTAAATATTGAAAAATTATTTTGTCATTGAATGAGATGAGCCGCGCGTCACACATTTTACTTGGTGAAAATAGTTCACAATGTTGTCATAGTTTATCTATATTTAGTTAATCTAAACTTCATAGGATTCTTGGTTCCCTGGCAGACCCATTAGTCAAGTGGGCAATAGTGGAAATTACTAGGTCTCGATTGTCGTAGTCTTCTGTAGAATTTGGTTGTTGAAGATTAATTAAATAATGTAGTATCTTTATTTTATTTTTTTTTAAAGATTTTTTTTTTCTTTTATGGCCCCATTTCTCGAATCTCGACTCATCCAACTGTGTTTTTGACCTCTGATTGCAGTCTAATGTAAAGGATAAAAGTTCGTATATGACTATATTATTTGGCAGGGTTAGTTGAGAGGAATTTATTGTAGTAGGAGGAGGAAAGGCAATATAATGACGCAGTAAGGAGAACTGTTATGGAAGATTTCGTATCAAAAGGTCACGAGGAAGACATTTGCCTAACTGAATCAACAACTCTACCATTACATTTCTTCTTTGACTCTACATATAATTATTGTGATAATTAATGCTTGCTTCTTCTTTGTATATATCATCGTTGAGTTTTTTGGACCATTTCCGACCAATTCTTCATAACAAACACTTCTATTACACGAAGGCTCCTCATTTATAAACAAAAATAACTAAAGTTTATTGTATGATTCTGGTAAGATATCTGATTTGTGTATAGTAACGTGAATATTGTGTTTTTTGTTAGGTGAGATTGGCGCTTTGTTTTGTTTACGTTCATCTCTGCAAACCGTTTTGCTTTCTCCCTCTAAAGACGACTTTCCCTCCTCTCTCACACACATACACACGTGGGTGCCTTTTAACTGCCAAACACACGTTTCTCAAAGTTTAGTTTATTCACTTTGTTTTAAAAATGTGTTTAATTACAATGTATGTATGTATTCGTAAAAACAATTAATGGTAGTTTAACTTAGAACTGAGAAAAAAAAACTGAAAAACCAAACCGAACAACTAACCAGATCGAAATTAAACTGGAAAAATTGTTAACCGAACCGATCGGTTAATGGTTATCGTTTTCTTACCGATTTTTTGGTCAACCGTACTATTGGTTAATGGTTATTATTTTATATTTTTTCGCAATGAATCGGACCGGTTAGAAACCGCATGGTCGGTTTTTTCTATGTTAAACGGTTAGTTAACCGAACCATACTCACCCCTAAATTAACTAAGGGTCGTGTTTTACGGCTACCAATTTTTGAGATTTGTATGGATGGATTTCGTATTAGTTGACAAACTCTATAAATTTGAGATGTGTTAATCTCTATAATTTTAATGGATAAAATAATTATTTAAAAAATAAACGAAAGATAGAATTATATGATGGAGGACGGCCCCTAAATCTGTTCCCTACGTACTCTGGAGATCATTTTTTATTTCCTAAAAGATCGAATTGCACAAAAATTGAAAAATAAAATTAGTTCTTTCAATAGGGGTTTAGGGTAATACAGAATTATTTTTATCCCACAATTTGGTTTAAGAATCATATTTTTTATATCTAACAATATAATGATTACAAATATCACAAATTATTCACATAAAAAGTATTCCCTCCGTCCCATTTGAAACAATGCATTTTCCTTTTCGGGTTGTCCAATTTGAAGCGATACTTTTTTGAAATAGGAAATAACTTTCTAAAAAAATTACAAATTCTCTCATACTTTATCATTTATTTTCCCATATTTTATCATTTACTCTTATTATCTCACTCATATTCTCTCTTATTTATCATTTACTAATCTCTCCTATTTTATCATCCACTTTCTTAATTACCGCGCCTAAAAGAAACGCATCGTTTCAAACGCAATGGAGGGAGTAATATATATGGTTGTACAATTAATTTAAGATGAAAAACTTTACTCAATAACATATACGAATACTTCATGAGTCATTAATTAAGAATTTTGATATATGATTCTTTCTTGTAAACAAAAACAAGTATGTCAGACTTTGTTCTTCTTGTTCTCATCAGATCCCTAATTGCATTTCCAAGAACTGAAACCAACCATTAATTTATTCAAACTAGGCTTTAACCTCACATCTGTCCAAAATTAGGTTTTGAAATATCAACAAAGTTGGTATACATTTCCCCTAAATCCACACAATTCCAACTAAAAATACTTAATTATCTTTCTAATATTTTTGTCTTTTCGAAACTAATACACTTGTCTAGTACTTTAACGACATTATAATACTCCTCGGATTTCAATAATAATGTTGCCTAATATTATTCCATGGCCGTAACCGAATACTGTTTCATGACATAAACTAGGTTTTACTATGTCTAAACTATTGTCATTATCATGTTAGTTATTCCAAGTTGGGAATAGAATAATTATTCATTAAATTCCCTAGGCATGGAATAAAAGTACTTGTCAATATACCGACTACTTTTTCTTGCATCTATGACCATAAATGATTATATATATTGCGGGGTTCTGGGTGAACACTTCAAAGTATGAAAAATGGACAAATTTATATCATTAGATTTCAAAAATAGATGGTAAGAATTACCTACCCAGCCAAATTAATCAGATCTAAGCAGTTCTCAACTTATCTTAAACATAGTTCAAATAAAACTTACTAAACCAATTATTAAGCACGTTCTCACATCTCACGGATATTTAGGGATGGTGCCTCATTATATCAGCCAGATCTAGGGAGTTAGCTACACATATTGACTAATGGTACGAAACTAAGCATATAAAGGTAAGACATGAAGTGATCTGGGAATTAAAGCTGAAACAGTAAACTTTCCTTAAAAGGCAAGAAACTAGCATGAACATGCAATTAAAAAGGGCAAGGAACAACATAGTACGAAATTGAAAGTTCAGATCTAAAGGGGTGGAATATTAGCGGAGACAAAAGACAACATTCTTCCATACAATGATAAAGACAGAAAGTAAGGAATACACTAAGCTACTCACGCGTGAACAGTAACACAAACTACAAACAAGAATGAAAAAATAAATGCAAACATTTAAGAACTGGAATTTAAGAACTGTATTTAAAGTTAACCGACTGATATTTAATTAGAAATATTCTCAGCTTGCACTACGCTAGGCAGAAAGATTAAATTGTTTTTGTTCTACAACTATGGCGGAGATTAGAGAGTATTTTTCAGAGGGAGAATCGAGCTAAGCTAAGGGAGTGTGTGTATGAAGATGATGAAGATTAGCCTCCTTTTCCTCCCTTTTAGCTTCCAAGAAAATATCTGCCTCTGGTACAACAGTTCGTCAGATCGGTAGGTGGGAGATTCACTGTGCAAAGGTAAAGGTTTGCTGGTCGAAGCCGGCCTAGGATGTAACTTCCTACAGCCTAGTTCCTGCTAGACCTTAATAAAAAGATGTAGGCCAGGTTTTGGGCCTGCTTCAGCTTGGTGAACTCTTGTTTCTGGCCCAGCGAATAATAAGTTAATTCTTGCATTTTTCAGGCCCTTTTTCCTGCATTCTAGGCCTATCCAAAGATTTCAATCCGGAATCTCCCAACTCCAAATGCATCACCCTTTTCATCCCTTTTCACCTATATCAGGCTAATAATCTGCATATTCATAACACTAAACACGCAAATTAAATGGATATATAAGCTACAAATCTAGGCTTATCACCATCACTCCCAACCACCAAATTGTCACAGCTCGATTTTTGGAAGAGAGCGTATGACGGGGGTGGGGTGAAGTACATAGGAATGTAATTAAAAAGAAGGAATGCTTAATAATTAATGAATGATACGAACTAATTCAAGAAATTAAATTCATAGATTTAACAAAGCTTGTGATATATCCAAAATATAATAAGTATTTGAACACATGGAAGAAACTTTGTTCTATTATCATAAAGATAAGTATGAAATGACAACTAGCAAAACAACTCAATTTCCCGGAATGGATAAAAGAGCAATTAAGCATAGTGGAAATCAATTTATCGAACAACAACCTTCACCCTCGGCTTCGTCCGTTTCCACATGACCGCTTAACCTGAAAAAGACTTTTTAAAAGAATTTTGAAATAATTTTGGGCTAAGAATTTTGGGCTGAAAAAACATTTGATAAAATATTTTTATAAAGCTCGAGTTATCCAAAGCATAATGTAGAACTTAGGATGTTTTAAAATGAAAATAACTCATAAGCATATAAAACATTTATCATTTTATTCAATTGCGCGCGCTTGCAGCGTTCAATAGTTACTCTTGTGATCCCGAAATAAATCCACGTCAGAGCCTTTTCAAATGAGTCTCGAGCCATTACTCAGAGTACTGTTAGGATATCAGACCTTTCTCTAGATAATCCTTTCCGTAGTCATAGACTTAGCGCACAGTGGAGATCAAACCACTGTACGACTAACGGGGGTGTACACAATCCTTAAATTAACATGTTAGGTCAAAACAAGAACCTCGATCGACCAATACAATAGCATTAAACTTAATCGAACGCATTCAAAAACATTTCAATGGATAACAACATTTCATAAGGTATAGGATCTTAATAACTCAAGATAAATTTTACTGAAAAATAGAGCCCACCTCGTGGTGTTGTCGTTATTGTTGCTACGATTCTAGGGATTATCGTCCTACCTCGGGTCCTACAAGAGAGACCTTAAATTTAGTCGTAGTTCAGTCTAATTGACTTAAAATCTTTGACTTCTAATGCACACGATTCGTCTACAACGGAAAAATTGGTTCACAAATATCTCAGTCGGCTTTGGAAACGCTTGATTTTATCGATCTTAGGTTTTCCTTACTTTATTTCTTACTTAGATATGTCTTATGCGTATATTTCGATATTAGCCATGTACGTTCAATGATTTAAGTAGATTCAACATTTTTCCAAAATTTAATGGTGTACTTTAACTAAGTTAAAGGATTGTTTGGAATAATTTTCGCAGCAACTTCTAGCCTCAGTTCCGGACAATCCGATATTCAAATTTTGGTGTAGAACTCTTTCTTAGATTCTATTGTAGAAGAGGTACACACCGTAGAACTTATTTCCCCGACTGGGTGCCGTTTCAATATCAAAAATAGGTCCCGAACTTGAATCAGCAGATTCGCGACAGTTCTGCTAGTGGTGCTTCGGGGGCATAAATCTTTCGCGTTCAAATTCCATTTTACGAACCGAGGGTGTCCTTGGAAATCCAACAAACTTAGCTTTACAACAGTATGGTTTTTGATGGTTTAAAGTTGATGAAAACGAGCAGAAATCGTGCCCAAGTTTATTGTTCAGTGTAAGGGTGAAGTTTTTGGCGACTTTACTTTGACGGTTTGTATCTCCCCGATCCGTGCTCTGAAAAATACGCGAGACGTGTCTTCGGAAAGTTACGAGAAAGGGTTTTACAATGGTATAGGTTTCATTAGGGTTAAGTTTTCGGAGTAGAGCAGATTTTAGTATTAATACTGTTGCTCCGGTACGAGTGCAGTTTGAGCAACTCAACTTTCAAGCTTCGAATCTCTCGGTCTGGGCTCCAATTATCAGATGAAATGTGGCGTTGGAAAGCTTGAAGTACGAGGTTTCTAAGGGTACAAGTCTTAGGAATTTTGGTTAATTTTTTTTCTTGTGACAATGTGAATCGAAAGTTTACTGTTTCGTGCGTTTATAAAGTTTGATAGTTTCAAGTGGGTGTTTTTGACATGGTATAACTTTTTAGCCCGAGCTCTGATTAACGAACGTAAATAGGTGTTGGAAAGCCAGTAAGCACGGATCTCCATCGGTATGGGTGGAAAAGTGGAAAGATTAGTTAGGAGGGTTCGGGGTGGTTTGAAAGTCGTTGCCCTGCAGCATACAAGGAGGGACAGTTTGGCAAGTCTTTTCAGACGGAGCAAAACTCCTCGGTTTGAGGTCTGATTTGAGAGCGGTTTGAAGCGTTGAAAAGACAACAGTAAGAGCTTTCTAAGAGTGTCCAGATCAGTGTGTTTTGGTTTACTAAGAAGTCTAGAAAATGAGCCGCTAGTCGCTATTTAATGTCAGCGAGAATAATTGGTCCTTGAAACTCTGGGTTTAAATCGTGGAAGCGAGAATGAGATATTTGAAGATTTTTTTTATGGTTCTAATACTCTTAAACCGTACTAAATGATCTCACTGGTGAACTGGGAGATGCTGACTTCTTTGTCTTCTGAGGTTCAGGTTTCTTCTTTTTATGAATCTTTGGGCTTTTGATTCTGGGCTCATAGTAGTATGATCCATATTGAGCTGGATGTGTCCACTGTGGGTGGCCATACTGTTCTGCCCATCTGATCTTCTTGGTTCCCCCTGAGTTGAATTTGGGTGTTCTGGGGCTTGAACCTTGGGTCATCTTCTGATAGCTGGGCTAAGGTGCTTTCATCTTTTGTTTGTTCTTTGTTTGAGGGGTTGAATATTCAGCATATTGAGTTCCCCCTTTAAAAAATTTACCAGCTAGCTGATCTGAGCTTTTATGTCCTAAAGTAGTTGCTTCAAGTGTATAACCAAGTCCTTCTTTTGTAGAGCATGGTCTTTGTGATCTTAGCAATTTCTCAAGCTTTTCTTTAGCTCCTATATATTGCTCGGTCATTAAGGTTCTCCAAGCCTCATCGCTTTTTCTCAGAGCTTCATACTCAACTCTGGACAGTGCGAGCTTATCTCTTAGACTTACAATTTCAGTCTCTTTCTCAGAGTTGTCCTTGGTCAGAACTGAGATCTGTGATTCTTGTTGTCGAGACTTAGTCATCAGAGAATTAATCTCTTCCTTCTGTCTCAAGACAAGTTTTTCAGACTCAGTAGAGTCCTGACTTCTCGTTGAAAGTCTCTGATTTTCAGCTCTCAGGAGTTCCAGCTCCTGAAGTGTTCTACTGAACTGAGTGCTCATCTGAATCTGTTCTTCTAACAGTTCTTCATATGCATGAACCACATTTAGAAAATCACCTACAATAGAGCTTGTGACGTGTGTGCGTGGTGAAGAGGAGCATATATTAGGATTAGAGTTTATCTTAGCCTCTTCTCCAGCCATAAGACACAGTTCATCATTTTCTTCGGCTTCGATTGCCATGAATGCTGCTTCATCATCAGATGATTCCATGAGTAGCTCTTCATCACTCGTGCAATCGGATAGTTCTCCGGCTATGTAGGCTTGCCTTTTTCTAAAGAACTTACATCTTCTAGCTTGCCTTTCCGCTCTTTCAGGAGCTGTGAGATCTGAACATTCAAATTGATAATGCCTAGTCTTTTTGTAGTTATAATATGTTAAGGCTTCTGCCTTCTTTCCTTGGTGTCTCATTGTGTCTAGTGGAGGCAGTCTCAGTGTTCCTGCATTTAGGTAGAGAGTTAGATTCACCTTTCGAATGACTATTTTCTCTCTTACCTTGATAGCTTTTTAAAACTCTCTTCATCTTCCTGAGCTTGTTCTTCTCCCTTTGGTATTTAACTGCATGGAGAGCATATTTCTCAGCTAAGTTATCAGCGGTTGGGATCGTCATTGAGCTTCCAACTAATTGACTTGTGACTGAGGAACTTGCTCCAGGTGTGCTGACTGTTGCCTTATAAGCATGATCCATTAACATTTCAGTATTATGCGGAAGATTGAACTCAAACTCCTCTGCCTTCAGTTCTGAAATATATAGTCAGGAGTAACATAGCTTAAGTCAGTTATTCGCAAACAAGTAGAAAAAGAGTACCAGTTGGGCCTAGTAAGAGCCCTTAGAATTTTTTGTATTGGTCTCCTTATTGCTGAAGGTTTTCCCCAGTCCATTGATGATGTAGATCTGATTCGTGAATCTAATGCTGAAGTCATCAATTGACTCTCCGGGAATCATGGCAAAAATGACTCGAGCTTTTATAGCTCCAACTCTAGTTTGTTTTCTTTGATTTGTGGAGTTCCTTAGCCCAACACTACGAGAGCATCCCAGAGCTTCTTTGCAGTTTTGCAGTCCTTTAAGAATCACTGAGCGTAGTATGATGTGTGTAAAATCGAAGAATGTTGGTGTTTTTTTTTTTAAATAACTGGTATTGGCTAGGGAATCCACATAATCTCTCCAATTTTTCTTAGTTAATTAGATAAAATAAAATAAAGAGAATATTTCACGAAGGAGCGTCAATGGCGTGGACATTGAAATAAAGAGGGCTATTAGTTCTATAATCATGTGTTTCACAGGCAAATTACGACGACAAAAAATCAAATAATCTCGAAAGGATCATGAGCTCTTGCAGCATGAAAATTAAGGTTAATTCGAGAATTACACAAAAGGGGTTAGTGCTAAAAGGAAATATTATTCCGAGGTATGAGCTTGAAATTACTTTAATCCGAAGAGAGGTTTAATTCATACGTGAGGAGTTTCAGGGTATCACACAAATTATATCTGTAACGACACATACACAAAATATATATATATAGGGAATAATTGGTCTGCCATGATTTATGTAAGTTGTAATCAGATTTAATTTCATACAATCTGGGTTCAGTTTTAATAATCCCAGCATTTGTTATTTTTTTCCTCAATAAGCTAGACACATCTATATATTATGTTGAATAATTGAAGAGTTACGGTATATTATTTTCTCAGGCTGCAATTTTCCATTGACATATAATTTCATGAACATATATGTGTTTAATCCTCTCTCTCTCTCTCTCTCTCTCTCTCTCTCTCTCTCTTTTCTCTCTCTCTCTGGATATGGAAGTCGTCGGACACAAAACATAATGCATGTATTGTTATGCACTTATTGAATCTATCAGTGCACTTTCCTTTGTTATCCGATGCCCTTTCTTTTATTATTCGATACAATCATATGTTCAGTGTTAAAAAAAAAAAAAAAACATATCTAGTTTTATATAAAAAAAAACATAATAAACTAATTAAATTCAGTTTTTGGATTACTAAGATAATTAAATTAATTGGTGACCATACAAAAAAAAGGAGATTTAGAAACCTAATGCCCTCGAAGACAAATCCTGATGCACTTATAGATATATCGTGATACACTTTCATTCTTTATGCGATGCACTTATGCAATCAGACTTCACACTAAAAAATTACGGTCATAGCTCTCTAAAAATATGGAATGAACTGAGCCAGTATGATTTTTAAATTGTTGGGATAATTGAAATAATTGATCAATATAAATGAAGCATAAAAGTAAGAAAAGAAAATATTAAGCTAATAGAAATTTATTGTTGGTCCAAAGACGAGCTTTAGGTGTTGGGGGGGGGGGGGAAATACACCCGAATGCAAATTTCAAACTCGGAACTCGAAAGTCACCGTAGTCGAATGTTGCTACCGAACTTGGTCAGTTAGCCAAATATGCTTTTTGGATCGCGTGGGCAGAGATATCTTCTACTGACTTATGTTAGTGAACAATAGTTCAGTATCAAAAGTTGTGTGCGGAAGTGTAGGCCCTAATATAATCGTCTCAGTTGAAAAGTCGTTTCATGTTGTCTGATTAAAACTCATTTTTATGCAGAATGAATAGTTATCAAAGCAATAGTTAAAATCAACACAAGCAGTTTTTAAAGTGGTTCGGACACGCTGGGTCCTACGTCCACTGTCCTGAAGAAAGCAGGAGTTCTTGATTAGACTATACTTTGCATATCTCAGTCGATCTGCGGCCATGACATATACTATAGTTATAGTCTCAGTGACTTTACAGGTTTTTCAAACACAAGGTTTGAGCTTCTATAACTATGAAGGAGTTCTTACAATAAGAACAGTTCATAAGATGAACTCCTTCGAAGTTCTAAGCTAGTGACATTACAATGAGCACGCTTAGATTAGAGAAGGGGAACAGATATATCTCTAGAGAGATGAACTACAAGAATCTACTTCTAAATGCAAGTTCTTCACTGAGTATTGCTTTGAGTTTGCTAGAGAGTGTATGAGCTTTGAATGCTTTGGTTCCCGGTGTCTTCTTTGCATGAAGACTCTTCTCTATTTATAGTCTTCGATTTGTGAATATATCCGTTGGAGGGAGTCTAGACACGTGTCAAATAAGACAAGAAAAACGACCATCACAAGTTTTGAATATCACTGTAGGGATTCCCTCTTTTTCAGTTTTTAGCAACAGCTTTATGGCAGAGCAGGTAGGACATTGTCGGCTCCTTATTGGTGGAGGTTATGGAGTGGTTGAGGCTTATTCAAGCTCCAAGGTACGATGAGTTGACTTCCTCTGAATCCTCGGACCTTCAATTAAAGTAACATCTACTGACATTCGTCTAAGAGGTTCAGTATGCAGGCTTGAATTCCTTTGCAGATTCAATTGGTTGATAGCTATCCAACTGACTTCTTCGATACTGAGTTCCTCCGGCTGAGTGCTAGATCTTCTCCTGAACACACAACTACTGAACTCTAGCCTACTGAGTTCCTAACTTGCTGAACTCAACTAAGCTATTACATTATCGAAGGTTCATCATTCAACTAGGGGTTTTGGGATCTTCAAATCTTATCATACTGAATCTCATCCCAACATATATAAATTCAGTCGAAGGCACATCGTGATGCACGTATAGCAAAATTTCGTGTTACAAAGTATATTCTACATCTTATATCATTAGTCGAAGGCACATCATGATGCATGGTTCACAGTTCTCACAGTAAAAAGTTATTTCATTGCAGAAGGTATATCTTTCGCGACAAAACAAGCCTCGCTAAAGTGGGTGTTTTTTAGTAGTGAACAAACCCTAACAAATCTACCAAGATCTAGCAAAAACTCTAACTAGAACTGAGTATTATGGTAACAAACTCAATCACCCATGTTGAGTTGTACATGTTGCAAGATTAGCATGCAATGAGTTGTACACATTGCATGATTAGCATGCAACAATACAAAGTTCACAATATTAGGAACTGTATTGGAACGTGATTCATATGAACGTATTTTAATCCTAAATTTATGATAAGCCCGAATTTGTTGCTCCATTTTACCGGATTTTATACGTGGTTTCTTCGTATTCTATGCAGGAGATGGTCATATATGGAGATAATGGTGGTACTTTTGGAAGGAATGCTAGAGGAGAAGAAAACATGTTGCTGTGCAGATTTATGTGCTGCTGGCCAATTCTGGACGTTGGAGAGTGTAACTGGGCTACAGCCGTTTGGGCCGAAATTGTCAAGAAAATATCCAGGCCCACTCTCCAATTGTTGAAGCTTGGAAAAGAAATTGGAGGGAAAAGGGAAGCCTTGAAGCTGCTGCTGAGATGATGTGCCCTGTCACATCGCAGCTTTCCCATTACCTACCAGCCACACCCCTACTCCATAGTGCCTGCAGGGACATTTAATGCAGTGAAGACCAAAACATTATATCAACTCTTTTGGGATGTAATATGATCATAACTCGTTTTCTGCAAGTAGTAGTAGTAGTAGTAGAAGAAAAACACTCTCTCTTTTGTTCTTGAAGTTTTTAGCTTTTAATTTTCGTCTTTAATGTTTTGCACCGAACTTCCAACTGTGAGGACGGATTTAATGCTTCAGCCTCTGGTATTGGTTTCTGCACTTAATTCTCTTTAAGTTTCTGTTGAGTTATAGCTTCTGTTTTCTAGTTTGTGAATGTTCTTGTTCTCTCTAGCTGCTGCCACAATTATTCTGCTGCTTTAAGTTTGTGTATGTTAAATATCAAGTCTTTGTTAGCCTCAGCTCATTTCTCTTCAGTTTTCTCTATGTCCTCTTTAAATATGTTGTCTGCCTTTATTCTGCCTAGGATGTGTAGCTAAATCTTGAGGTCTGGCTAGATAATGAAATTCTGACTCCACACTTCGTGAGACTTCTCGTGCTTATAATTGGAAAATAGGGTTTCGGGTAGATTTAGGTAGGTTGAGCATGTTGGCAGCTTGAGATTGATCACCTTAGGCTAGTTAACTTTTTAATCACCTAGATCTATTTGATAATGAAATCACTTTATATGATCAACGTCGGTGCCCTAATTAATCCAGGTCCTTCGTTCTAGATGCTTCTTAATGACTTTTCTTTCGTTGATCAACAAGCTAGGATCGTTGTTAGGATAGGGAGTTGGTTCATGATCAACATGCTTTCTCCACAACAAGAAAAAGGAGTGGATGCGTCCGTGATCAACACGGCATCCAAGCTGGGTAGCCTTATGATCTAGTTAACCTTTTGTGTCGAGGATTGAAGTAGAGTTGGAGTGGATTTATCTGGCCAGGTCCCTTTCTTTCTGTATTTGCCCAGTTTCCGATTTATAAAATATTTTGCTTAGTGTTAATCAAAACCCAAAGTTCATGGTGGTTGCTAACCAAACCTTTTCCGGTCTGTAGAAATAACCCGTTTATGTCTACCCATTCCCTGTGGATTCGACCCTGCTTACCTCTGTGCTTGTTTTAAGTTAGTGTTGTGAAGAAAATATAAATTGTTTTTGGTACACGATTTTGACGACGAGATCGTGCTCCGACCAAAATGGCGCCGTTGCCGGGGAATGGCGTTTTGATTTAAACTAACCTTTTCTACAGACCTTTTTATTTTTGTTCTACCCAAGTGTTTCTTCTAGGTGTTTATGAGTGGCTCGTTCAACCCAAATTTCTGGCTAGACCCTGAAATTGAGAAGACTGCCAGGAGACTCAGGAAGGAGACACGGTTGCGTAAGCAACAAACTGAACTGTAGTAGCAGGGCGAAAGAACTCTGCACACAGAGACTGCGAGTGAGGCTGGTACTGAAGCCAGCCACCCAGAAGACTGAGATACTCAGTTTGTCCGGGCAGAGGACCAAGCTGAGAAGGACCAAACTGCCCAAGCTGAGAAGGACCAAACTGACAAAGGAAGAATCTGATTCTGAATCAAAAATAGAATCCGAAACAATCATGGAAGAAGATGATCCAAGGGTCCTCGAGGTCAATGAACATACTACCAGGAAGCGGAAGGATCCTGTGCAGATCGCCGCTCATGGTGAAAATTATGTGGAACTCAAGGCAGTGGTGCTGAATGCCCTGCCTAAGTTTTATGGAAAGACGAATGAAAATCCCTTCTTATTCTTGAATGAATTCGAGAAGATATGTAGGCTCCAGAAGAAAACTGGCCGGCAAACTGACGATCAAGTGAAGCTAGTTGCATTCCCTTATGCACTATGCGATAGAGCCAACATGTGGTACTCGAGTCTGCGCACAGATTCTATTGAGAATTGGCCACAGATGGAGACTACCTTCCTGGAATACTATTTTCCAGCAACAAAGACAAGCTCCCTGAGGAAAGAAATATCAAGTATCCACCAGGAGTATGATGAACACCTCAGCGAGTATAGGGAACGCTTTAATAGATTGGTGGAAGACTGCCCTAATCATAAATATAGAGATGGAGAACTATTCCAGTTTTTCTACCAAGGCATGACCATGAAATACAAAGATTTGGTGAATTCCGGAAGTGGAGGAGAATTCACTCACTTTAAGATTAGTGAGGCCAGGCAGTACATTCAAAGACTGGTGGACTCCATAAAAGAGTACGATAGAGAGAATGCCAAGAATGTGAGGAAGGTTGCCCAAGCAAGTTCCTCGGATTATGAAAGAAGAAATGAAGACCGAATGGAAAAAATTGAGAAGATGCTGAACCAGGTGGTGAACAAATCAACTTCAGCAGAACCGGTCGAAGTAACTTGTGGTGCATATGGCGAACTCGGTCACTCTTCCATTTGATGTACTATGGGAGTAGTTGAATACGAAGATGCAAATGCAGTGGGAGGGTATCACTTCATGAAGAATAGAGATCACCCTAACCTCCGATGGACACAACCAGGAGACCCTCCCCAGTAGAGTCAATCCAGCTACCAATCACCTCCGCAACACTTCCAACAACAAGGCTTTCATAATCATAGTGCACCTCCACCTGCCCAGAACTTCTATCCACAACCTCCGCAAAACTTCCAAAACCAAAACTTTCAATCTCAGCAAATCCCAAATTTCCAGCAACCCCAACCAAATTACCATAACCAACCTCAGCAAAATTTCCAAACTAACCAAAGTCAACCTGAACAGGACTATCAACAACAACCTTCACCAGTTTACCAACCACAAAACCAAGCCACTCAACCAAATCAGAACCAACCTCAATTACCGCCCATCCAGAACCAACCCTATAAACCACCACATCACAGGGGAGGTGCACAACAAAATCAAAATATGCCACAAAGGGGTTATCGGACAAATGAGGAGTTATGGAATGAATTCCAAAATTCCCAGTTTGAACAGAAAGCTGGCATGAGTGCTTTGTCTAAGCAGCTGGAACAACTAGCTAACTCCTTGAGGGATATCGAAGGAGATCAAGGAAAAATCCCTGCCCAAGTGCAGATCAATCCTAAGGAGGAAAATGCTAGTGCAGTGACTTTGAGGAATTGAAAGGAGTTGTCAGAACCTGTAAGGAAGGACCGAAAAACCTTCGGAGAAGATGAAGTTGAACAGCCAGAAGATGAGTTACAGAGGCCAATCGCGCCAATGGCCCCACCACCTTTCCCTTCTGCCTTGCTGAGGAAGGTCAAACCAAAGAAAGATGCCATGAACTATAAGGCATTATTCGAAAATCTAGAAATAAACATACCATAGTTGGAAGCTCTTAAACTCCTACAATTGGCCAAGTTTATTAAGGAGTTTGTAGCTGGAAAGGTGTCTGATGGAGAAAAGGTGATAATGGAAAAGGCCGCATCTGCGATGATCCAGAAAAACCTCCAGAGAAATGTGTTGATCCAGGAGCATTCACCTTACCCTGTTTGATTGGTGAGAAACTGATTCCACGTGCTATGTGTGATCTGGGTGCCTCAATTAGTGTGATGCCCCTCTCGATTTATAAGACCTTGGTTGGTGTGGATCTGACTGAAATAAGAGTGGTGATGCAACTTGCAGATAGATCATGCATCTACCCAGTTGGATTGTTGGAGAATGTCCTAGTGAAAATCAACGAGTTTGTCTACCCGACTGACTTCTATGTCATCAATACCAATGATGAAAGGATCAAGGGAACGACTGGGGTACTTCTGGGAAGACCATTCCTAGATACAATTAGAGCCATTATTGATGTGCATGAAGGCACGATTGTCATTTCTTGGAATGGAGAACAATACAAACACAATATCTATGAGGCAATGAAACTGCCTGTAGATGTTGAGAATGTCAACACTGTTGACGTGTACACGCCTCTGGTCCAAGATCATCTGGCAAATGAGTTTGTTCAAGGCAAGGAGGAGCCAAACATTACTCAAGAATCTACTCATCTGGACACTCATGGGATGAGTGACATCGAAGTGAAGGAAGCTGTGATGTCCTTATATGCACAACCAGCAGTTGAGGAATGTGTCAATAGTATGACTGGGCTACCTCAAGACCAGATTCCGGAGAAGCCTTTGCCATCCATCATTCAACCTCCTGAATTGGAACTCAAACCTCTTCCAGCTCATCTGAAATATGCATACTTGGGAGATAAGGATACACTGCCAGTAATAATCAGCAGCAGTCTAGCCCAAGAAGAAGAAGCCAGGCTTATATCAGTTCTGCTGAAGCATAAAACTGCTATTAGGTGGACCTTGGCAGACATCACTGGAATCAGCCCAGATGTCTGTATGCATCATATTCTTATGGAGCCAAATAGCAAACCAAGCAGAGACGCGCAACGCAAGCTAAACCCTAACATGAGGGAAGTTGTTCTCAAAGAAATTATGAAGTTGCTATCCATGGGAATCATCTACCCAATTTCAGATAGCAAGTGGGTCAGTCCTGTGCATGTGGTGCCTAAGAAAGGAGGAATCCAACTAGTGGCAAATGAGAAGCAGGAGCTAGTCCCAACACGTCCGGTCACTGGATGGCGGATGTGTATTGCCTATCGCAAGCTGAACAATGCTACCCGAAAGGACCATTTCCCCCTGCCTTTCATTGACCAGATGTTGGAAAGGCTGGCAAGCCAGGCATATTTTTGCTTTCTGGATGGGTACATCGGGTACTTTCAAATACATGTGAGTCATGACGATCAAGAGAAAACGACATTCACATGTCCATTCGGAACATATGCATATAGAAGGATGTCGTTCGGACTCTGCAATGCCCCAGGGACCTTCCAGAGATGCATGATGAGCATTGTCTCAGATATGATTGAAAAATGCATTGAAGTCTTCATGGACGACTTCACAGTTTATGGGAATTCTTTTGATAACTGCTTAAGCAGTCTGGACAAGGTACTCGTCAGATGTGTTGAAAAGAATCTCATGCTCAACCACGAGAAATGTCATTTTATGGTCACAGAGGGTATTGTTCTAGGCCATATCGTCTCAGAAAAAGGAATTGCAGTCGATAAGGCGAAAGTGGACCTGATTGCGCAATTGCCATATCCTTCGAATGTCAAGGAAATCAGAGGATTCCTTGGGCATGCAGGCTTCTACCGAAGGTTTATCAAGGACTTCGCCAAAATTGCTCAACCATTGACTAAGTTGCTACAGTTGGATGTGCCATTCGATATAACCGACACCTGCAAGGAGGCTTTCAACTTGCTAAAAGCCAGGTTAACATCTGCCCCGATCATGCAAGCACCAGATTGGGACTTACCATTTGAAATCATGTGTGACGACAGCAACTACGCAGTTGGTGCGGTTCTTGGACAGAAATTGGGCAGAGAGAACCATGTCATCTATTACGCTTCCAAGACTCTCAACCTTGCCCAGTGTAATTATACAACAACTGAGAAGGAGCTTCTGGCCATCGTGTTTGCCTTTGAGAAGTTCAGATCCTACTTGCTAGGATCTAAGATTATTGTTCACACAGATCATTCAGCATTGAAGTACTTACTGTCCAAGGCCGAATCCAAGCCGAGGCTGATCAGGTGGATACTACTCCTCCAAGACTTTGACTGGGAAGTCAAAGATAAGAAAGGATCAGAGAACAAAGTTGTTGATTTCCTAAGTAGAATCTCCATGCCTGCTGATGGAATCCAGATTCGAGAGACTTTCCCAGAGGAGCATTTGTACGAGATCAAGGAGGTCAACAGCATCAACCTGTCCATGCATGGCACTGAAATTTGCAGTGCAGTGGGTAAGCTTCCTTGGTATGCTTCTATTGTTAATTATTTAATCACCAAGAGAACTCCACATGGAATCACACGAGCACAATCTCTCAAGCTTAAGAGCGATTCAAAGTATTATTTCTGGGATGAGCCCTACATGTGAAGAGTTGGGGCAGACCAAGTCATCCAGAGATGTGTTCCTGAGGAAGAACAAGGTAATATTCTCAACCACTGCCACTCCTTAGCATGTGGAGGCCATTTGGAGCAAAAAGGACAGCACGAAAGGTACTGGACAGTGGTTTCTTTTGGCCTTCCATTTCACGTGATTCCCATTTTTTCTGTAAGAGCTGCCCTCGCTGCCAAATGACTGGGAACATCTCTCATAGGGATGAAATGCCCCAAATACCGATAAGATTTTGCGAAATCTTTGACGTATGGGGTATGGATTTTATGGGGCCGTTCCCTAGTTCATTTGGTAATATTTATATTTTGCTCGCTATGGACTATGTGTCCAAATGGGTGGAGGCGAAGGCCACCCGAACTAACGATTCCAAAGTTGTTTCTGGATTCTTGAAATCCAACATCTTTAGTAGATTCGGAGTGCTCAGGGCTATTATCAGTGATCAGGGGGCACACTTCTACAACAGAACCATTGAGGCCCTGATGAAGAAGTATGGTGTCCAACATCGCCTGTCCACACCATACCATCCGCAGTCGAATGGGCAAGCAGAAGTATCCAACCATGAAGTTAAGGGGATCCTTGAGAAGGCAGTAAATCCCTCCCAAAAAGATTGGAGTGCAAGGCTTGATGATGCATTGTAGGCATATAAGACTCCAATTGGGATGTCCCCATACCCGTTAGTATTCGGAAAGATGTGCCATCTACCTGTGGAGATTGAGCACAAGGCCTACTGGGCAGTTAAGCAAATTAACATGCAACCCTCCAAGTGTGAGGAGGAAAGGAAATTTCAGCTCCAAGAGTTGGAGGAATTAAGGATTGAAGCCTATGATGTTGCCAGCTGGTACAAAGGTCGTGCCAAATTTTGGCATGACAAGAATATACGAGGAAAGACCTTCCAAGTTGGACAGCTGGTGCTTCTATTCCAATCCAAATTAAGGCTCATGCCTGGAAAGTTAAGATCAAGGTGGCTTGGCCCATTCAAGATCACAGTCGTCTGCCCTAATGGTGTTTTTGAGATAGCTGGCCTTTCCGATGAAAGTTCGTTTAAAGTCAATGGCCACCGATTGAAGGCCTATTATGATCGCTCTCAAGTGCAGATAGTGGAGTGCATTGATCTGCACCTTCCTCCCTCTCAGTAACCAGAAGGAGGCGTCTAGCCAAAGACGTAAAAGAAAGGCGCTGGAGGGAGGCAACCCTCGAGTTGATATTTTGTTTTGTCTGACTTACTCATCTGCCTTAGGGCCTATTTTTCATTTGTTTATTATTTTTGAAATAGTTTTTGCATGTGACCATTGTTGCAGGTGGGTTAGGTTGCAATTTCGAAAGGTGAAGGGGTCTCTATGCAAATTCTGGGGGTCGCAGAGAAAGAATTAAAAAAATCTGGGAGGCAGACTGTAAGAATTCAACTTCTTTACACAGTCTACGAGGAGGATGATGTTACACTTCCTTTCAAATCAACTTAACTCCACCCCAACCCCCCATATTCCCGCTATCACTCCACCTTCTTCATTTTCTCTGCAAATCTTCTCCATAACAGCAAATCTTCTCCATAACAGCACAACACCCACCATTTTTCAACCCTAAAAATGTCTGCTGAACCACACAGGTCCACCAACTACCGCCGTTCTCGCCGATTAGCCACCACAGTTGGTGGCCCTTCTTCTCACTCCACCCTTTCGTTCTCAGCCGAACCTCACTTTAATGAAGAAGAACAGCAAACTGAAACTTCCTGGCCCCAGATCGCTCAGCCAGAAGTCGAAGGAGAGGATTTCCTGCACTCTGAAGCACTCCCTGCAACCTTTCATCTCCACACTCATGGCGTCGAATGCCCTGAGGACCTGTCCGATGTAGCTTTCAATGGAGACCGTCGATTTCCAAGCCAAATTTGAAGTGAGTCCTCTTCTGCTCTTCGATGACCCGCACATGCAGAGGGGAGCCCGTTGGAAAGGTAAGAACTTCACCATGGGTAAACCCTTCAACCCTTCTGTGTTTGCTTCTTTGGGGGTTTTAGATGAATTTGTAGGGTATTTTCGTGCCATTGGGTGGGAGTGGTTGTTGAATCCTAGCCCCTTTGATGTTTATGAAGAATTTGTGAGAGAATTCTGCTCTTCCTTTGTCTTTCATTCCACTGACTCGCCTTATGACAAAAGCATATCTTTTCGCCTGTATAACACCACGTTTAATTTGTCCTTGGCTGAGTTCAACTTCTGTTTAGGAATAATCCCCTCTGCATATGTGTTGTGTGATGAGTATCTGTCTGCCCTGCATGGTCATCCTGCTGAACTCGATAGTCTTGTTCCAACCAGCGAAGCCTGGGACCTAGTGGCCCCAGGCAGTGGTATTGAGTTTACCTCTTCTAAGACTGATGTGTGTCATGTTCATAACCCTGTCTTGCGCATGTGTCATGTGTTTATCACGTACAACATCATTGGGCGATCCACCTCCTATTCCTGAGTGTCTTATCAAGAACTTTTCTTCATGTGGTGTATGCACCACAACATTAAGGTTGACTTAGGATACTGGATAGCCCATGGTTTTCATGAGATCGCTGCCAAGCCTACCAGACATTTCACACTCTACCACCTGTTTGTAACATTCTTCCATCGCCATTTCCTCCTCTATAGCACTCGCTATCTCAACCAGATTGCTCCTCCCAAATGCTTCTCACTCAAACTTTGGATTTTGCCAAAGTAATTAGATTGAAGTCTAACGGAACTGCGGAGATCCTACCGCCAGGACCTAGTGTCCCGAGTATGTCTGTGAATGCAGGTCCGTCTACTTCAGCGAATCGGGAGTCTGAGCTGGAATCTCTCTTGCGAGCAAACGAGGAAATGCGCCCATAGATGGCAGCCCTGCAAGAAGAACTCCAGAAGGTGAGCCAGAAGAAAAAGAAGAAGAACCGCGCGGCTGAGCCGCGCGACCAGTAAATTGTTTCCTGCCACTCTTCCCCTTGTTTTTTTTTTACTTTATTTTTTGCTTGTTTTTTTTCTGTCTCCCCCTTTTTCACATTTTTTGTCCTTGCCTGCTCGAGGACGAGCAAGGCCTTAAAGTGTGAGGAGGGGGGTGTTTGTTTCGTCCCCTTGTTTTTACCCTACTCTGTTAAGCTTTGTTTGCTTGAGGGTAAGCAATTTCCTAAGTGTGAAGAGGGTATGTCTGTGTTGTATGTGTGTTTGTTTTGTCCGTGTCTGAGCATGCCTAGTGGCCTATTTTGCCATCTTTTGTGACTGCCCCCCTGCCCCATCAATTTTTTTTCAAAACCTAGTGAATCTCTAGCAAGTTGCATGTATCTTCACTGTTTAGGATTAGAAGAAGCTAAGAACGATGAAATTGGGGCATAATTTGAGTCCACTTAAACTGCACTGATATGACAGGATTGAGCCTATAGTGGGGCACTTTCCACTTAATTCTTTTTGAGTGAATAGATGCCACAAAGTCACCATATTAACAAACCATATGCACCGCATGATAGAAGGCACTAGGGTGAACCGTAATTCTGGCCTGAGTTATCTATTAACCTAGCCCCAATAACCCCTAGGGATCCAATTTGAACCGTGGCCTTGTTCTTTCAATAAGTCAGTTAAAAAATCAGCCACTGTCCATTTTAGACCTTCTCTTGGCCTTGTTATGCATATGTGCTTGTGATGGCCTGACTAACATTGAACCAAGATCTGAGCCTTAACTCTGTATACGGGATGAAATGTGAATTGGGAAACTGGGAGAAAATCCAAGTCCGAATCAAAAGACCCCAGTAAAAAGAAAAGAGAGAATAAGGGTGCTGCAAAAAAAAAAAAAAAAAAAAAAAAAAAAAAAAAAAACCCTTGAGAAATTAGAAATAAATGGAAGGTGAAGGGAAGAAAGAAAGCTTGATTTTAAACCTACTGCCATTCCCCAACCAAATCTGAAAAACTCTCCGTCTTCACTAAGTCTTGGTTTCTGTACTTGCACAATTAGAGGTCCAACTCGTACGTATGCATGACAATTGATTGAGCCTAGGACCCTTAGGACCCCACCTTCACAACATATTTCACGGTCCTTGGCCCCATTACAACCCAAGAGAAAAGACCTTCTTGATGGTGCAGATTGATTGAATTAATATGGTGAGTGTGTGTGCCTAGGTTTACATGAGCGGCTGTCCGGACTAGTGTAGGTGAGTGATGAGCGAACCGTGAGAAGGACTCAATGCTTGCCCTGTTTTGACTTAGCTGATTTTCCTATCTATGTTGATACATGTTCTTGCTTAAGAATCGCTTTGATGAGCTTATCAGTTTTGGCTAGGGGGTGTGTTGTAGATTTCGGCATTATTGTCCTGCTTGGCTGCTTGTTTATTTTCTTCTTGCCTTCGTTTCTTTCCTGTCCTATTTGTTCTTGTGTTTCCTTCTTGTTTTCCTTTTGTCTTGAGTCTGTTTGTTGAGTCTTGTTGGGGGAAGAGTTGGAAACTGAGCAGCAAACCCAAACTTTGAAATTATTCTCATACTTGAGGGCAAGTATTGCTTAAGTGTGAGGAGGTTGATAAGCCCGGATTTGTTGCTCCATTTTACCGGATTTTATGCGCAGTTTCTTCGTATTCTATGCAGGAGATGGTCATATATGGAGATAATGGTGGTAGTTTTGGAATGAATGCTAGAGGAGAAGAAAATATGCTGCTGTGCAGATTTATGTGCTGTTGGAGAGTGTAACTGGGCCAGAGCCTTTTGGGCCGAAATTGTCAAGAAAATATCCAGGCCCACTCTCCAATTGTTGAAGCTTGGAAAAGAAATTGGAGGGAAAAGGGAAGCCTTGAAGCTGCTGCTGAGATGATGTGCTCTGTCACATCGCAGCTTTCCCATTACCTACCAGCCACACCCCTACTCCTTAGTGCCTGCAGGGACATTTAATGTTGTGAAGACTAAAACATTATATCAACTCTTTCGGGGTGTAATATGATCATAACTCGTTTTCTGCAAGTAGTAGTAGTAGTAGTAGTAGTAGAAGAAAAACACTCTCTCTTTTGTTCTTGAAGTTTTTAGCTTTTAATTTTCGTCTTTAATGTTTTGCACCGAACTTCCAACTGTGAGGACGGATTTAATGCTTCAGCCTCTGGTACTGGTTTCTGCACTTAATTCTCTTTAAGTTTCGTTAATTTTTGCTTTTGTTTTCTGGTTTGTGAATGTTCTTGTTCTCTCTAGCTGCTGCCATAATTATTTTGCTGCTTTAAGTTTGTGTATGTTAAATATCAAGTGTTTGTTAGCCTCAGCTCATTTCTCTTCAGTCTTCTCTATGTCTTCTTTAAATATGTTGTCTGCCTTTATTCTGCTTAGGATGTGTAGCTAAATCTTGAGATCTGGCTAGATAATGAAATTCTGACTCCACACTTCGTGAGACTTCTCGTGCTTATAACTGGAAAATAGGGTTTCGGGTAGATTTGGGCAGGTTGAGCATGTTGGTAGCTTGAGATTGATCACCGTAGGCTAGTTAACTTTTTTATCACCTAGATCTATTTGATAATGAAATCACTTTGTATGATCAACATCGGTGCCCTAATTAATCCGGTTCCTTCAGTCTAGATGCTTCTTAATGACTTTTCTTTCGTTGATCAACAAGCTAGAATCGTTGTTAGGATAGGGAGCTGGTTCATGATCAACATGCTTTCCCCACAGCAAGAAAAAGGAGTGGATGCGTCCGTGATCAACACGGCATCCAAGCTGGGTAGCCTTATGATCTAGTTAACCTTTTGTGTCGAGGATCGTAGTAGAGTTGGAGTGGATTTATCTGGCCAGGTCCCTTTCTTTCTGTGTTTGCGTAGTTTCCGATTTATAAAATATTTTGCCTAGTGTTAATCAAAACCCAAAGTTCATGGTGGTTGCTAACCAAACCTTTTCCGGTCTGTAGAAATAACCCGTTTATGTCTACCCATTCCCTGTGGATTCGACCCTGCTTACCTCCTTGCTTGTTTTAAGTTAGTGTTGTGCAGGAAAATATAAATTGTTTTTGGTACACGATTTTGACGACGAGATCGTGCTCCGACCAATTTATTATTATTATTATATATATATATATATATATATATATATATATATATTTATCAAGGTCATATAAGTCAAAACCGTGTGAAATTTTTCAAAATGAGATTTTTTATCACTTCTGGCTATGTGTAAGTTTTCAAGATTCTTGGATATGATTAGTTTTCAAGATTTATGGATATAGTTTAGGATACTTTTGGACGATATAATACCGAACTATCAAAACTGTACAGTTTTATCATGTTAGCTAAATGTGGCATATCTCTTGAGCGAGTGATTGTTTTGCTACGCTACATGTTCTAGAGTGTAATAGACTGACGACTAAGGTTTCCTGGAAAGTAATTGTTGACACTATATGATGAACTTATGAATTGTAGCATGTTTTTTCAAAGAGAAAATCTGCAGACTTTGTAGAAGATAGTTTCAAATCTAATTGCACCAAGTGAACATTTCTATGCTCCTAAGTAACTTTATGTGACTCTATATTTTGGGCGACCAAGTTATGTGTGACTACATACTAAGAGCATATTAGTAAGGCCGTTTGACCAAGTAATATGGGAAGTTATGTGAAGCATTGGACCACATTTCATGCTTTGGAAAGACCAAAAACACTTCTTATGATTTTGTTGGTCCAAAGACGATTCTTTAGGTGGAGGGAGGGGGGGGTAGAGGGGAGGGGTGAATACACATGAGTTCAATTTTTAACTCAGACGCGAAAGTCAGTCTTGTACTGAATTTGCTTGTTGAAAGAATTTAGCCTGCCAAGTAAGCTTTCTGATCACATGGGCAGAGTGACTCAGGATAATGAATAATGTTCACTGACTGAAGCCAGTTGATAGTTGGTTCAATATGAGAAGTTGTGCGAAATTGCGCAGACTTGATTTTAATTGTCTCTTTTGTAAAACGTTTGTTACTAAAATCTATTTCAGTTATGTTTGTGTGTGGCTTAAGAAGTTTTAATGAAAGTCCAAGACTTATATGATTTTTCAAAACAATTTGTATGCAGGATGAACAGTAAACAATGTAACGGTAAGTGACACACATTTTTAAAGTAGTTCGGATATGCAAGATTATATGTCCACTTTTATGATTCCAGGAGTCCTTGATAGCTAGTCTCAATTGATCCGTGCACCGGAAAGATCGTGACTAGTTAGAGTCCTAGTGACTTTACAATTGGTTCAAACACAAATGTTTGAAGGTTTTCTCCAACTAAGAAGGATTTCTTACAATAAGAACAGTTCAGAAATGAACTCCTTAGGATTCTAAGATTGTGATCTAACAATATTGGCTTAGAAAATAAAGAATGAGAACTATATTACTCTAGAGAGAAGAACTATATCAAATGCTATCGGTTCAAGAGTTCTTCGCTAAGTATTTATACTCTTGACCTGTGAATAGATTCGTTTGAGAGGACCTAGACACTTGTCAAAAAGGACAATCTTCAATTTTGAACGTTACTATAGAGATCCTCTCTTTTTTAGAGTAGAGAGGCTGACTGCAACTTATATGTCAGGATAAGCACAATGTTGTCAGCTCCTTATTGGTCGATATTTGTTGGTAGGTGAGGCTTCGTTCAAACTCCAACACTGATGCTGAGTTGAATTCTTCTGATACCTCAGACATTTTACTGAAAAGTTCTCTACTGACATTCTCTAACATCTTCAATATGTTGACTGTTGCTTTCATACTGATTCCACAAGACTCATTCAGTGGATTCATCCCGAATTCTACTGAATCTTCATACAGTTGAATTTCTGGAGATTGTTGAGCAGAATATCTACTAAGTCTAACAACAACTACTGAAATGTTATCTAGCCTACTGAGCTCTCGTAACTTATTGAGCTCAACTAAGCTATATATCTATTACAATATATTGGTTCGATACTCAACTAGGGTTTTATGATCTTCAAAGATTATAATATAAATCATCACCCAACAGATATTAAGGACGATTAAGAATTGGAGAGTTTGGGATTCCTCTTATAAAACCTACTGAGGAATGATAGGGCGGACCCTGCCCGGGCAAAGCCCCAAATTCTTGGGGACACCAGGAGCAAACCTCAATCACTTATATATTCACCCAATAAAAGCCTTAAACCAAATAAATAAATAATTTACTACGCAAGTAGACCAAGTTTTCTTATTATTTATTCAGCCATTTACTTTTGTTTTTAAAAGCCTTACCGCAAGAATACCAACAATAACTCACTTATTAATTATTATGAAATAATATAAATATGAGAAGAAAAAAAATATAAATAATAACAAGGAATAAAAAATAAAAAAGATTGTTATTTATACTAAAAAAGACGTAAAAAAAGAGACCCAACTGTCAGCAGAACGAAATTAGATAACAAAAGGCAAATAACTCATCTTCTTAGCAGTAGCAGCACAATTTCCTTCAAATTCAACGTATTACGTCTCTCTCTTTTTTTTTTTTTTGGAATCTTGGATCAATCTTGAACTAATGAGGAATGTACAAGTATATTAGGCAAAATCTGAAAAAAAAAATCAAATATTCATAGTATTAACCCTCTACTAACGTTGGGATTTGGGAAGAAACCAAATTTATTAATGAATGTAACAAATTCAAATAATTTTTACCTATTGCGAACTTAATTAATCAATTCTTCTTTGGTTGTGAAGGTTGAGAAGAGAAGACGATAAACTTGGGTTTCATTCTTTCATGCGCCAAAGTGAATTTTTCATCAGAAACATGGTGCCTTCTTGAAAACTTCTCTTTTTGCTTGCTAATTGTTTGACGAGATATTATTTAGTCATAGTGCTCAGAAATAGAAAACAAGATTCGGATTGTGAAAAATCTAAGGAAAAACAAAGATTTAGAGAACATGAAGTAGGTAGGGAGCATGTTTAGAATATGACCACTTAGTATCAGTTGCACCTAGGATTGCAGAAGAATAAAACTATTAAATGAAACAACTCAAGAACACTATGAGAAAGAGAAAGAACATTGGAGAAATGTTTTGTCAAGGATAATTTCAATTCTTAAATTTCTTGGAAAACATAATCTAACATTCTGTGGTACTAATGAGAGGGTAATGAGAGCAATAATGAGAATTTCTAGGGTTTAGTTGTAATGTTAGCAGAGTTTGATCCTGTTATTCAGCAACATCTTAAGCGTATAACAAACATTGATACTCAAGATCATTATCTTGGTCATAAAATCCAAAACGAATTGATACTTTTGCTTGCTAAGATGATTAATATGAAATCATAAAAAAGATAATGGAGGCAAAGTATTTTTCTATGATACTTGATTGCACGTCTGACAATAGTCACAAAGAGTAAGTGTCTACGATTTTGAGGTATGTATCTTTTTCTCCAAATGATGTTTGTTGGTCCTGGTGAGATTTCAGGTGTATTAGTGAAGGGGGGGGAATACACCTCAAGTCAAACTTCTATTTTTTTTTCCAGATCAGAGAGGCTGACTGATAGTGATTCAGTCAGAGAATATGCGGAAAGTATGTTAAGCCCTTTTGAAAATATGCTTTGCTGAATGCAAAAGTTATTTTGACATGTATGCAATAAACAACAAGCTGAGTGGAAGAAATAGTAAGAGACACAAATTTTATAGTGGTTCGGATGCACAAGATCTTACGTCCACTCTTCTACTTTCTTAGCAGGAATCTTCTAAGGATACTCGTAGACTGACGAGTGTAGATCAATACAATCTATCAATCACACTAACAAACAATCTATAGAGAATATCAGGTTGGGGTTGAAGAGTATTGTTCAACAACAAGAGTATAAGACACTCTTGACTCCAAGCTTTTGATATCGAAGCTGATGTACTTGGATTATGAACAACAATGGAATTTCTTGGGCAAAAGAACACTATGTAAGAAGTCAAGAGTTTGTTCTTTGCTTGAGTATATTTGAGCGTTGTAAAATTTCGTAACCTCTTGCAGTAAGGTCTTCGGCTTTGCGATATGATCGTTGACGAGTTATAACTCTCCTATTGACTAGGGTATTGTTCTTCTTTCCCCTTTGACTAGGGCTGACATGGACACGTGTCACGCTCATCTCGCTTCTGCAGATTCTGCACAAGGTACTGTTCTTCTTTCCCCTTTGACTAGGGCTGATATGGCGGCCTGAGATTAGTCGAGGTTGATACTGATAATGTCGTTTTCCTCCACAGACCATCTTCTTTGAAATATGCGCATTGTAACTTGTACGATCTTCTCATTTGAATATATCGATACGGTCTGATGAAGATCCTGATCTGATGTTTAATCCATCCTATAGAAATTAGCTAGATGTAGTTGACCTCAATCTGTTCCAAAGTTGAGCCATCACATCTTGAACAACCGAGACTGAGAAACTATTCAACCTGGCCATACAGACACATGCTGAAATCAATCCTAGCAAATACATCATACTGGTTTACCAATCATTAGGGGTTTGGGATCAATCAAAACATATATAATTCCCAACAATGTTCATGTTAAAGAATCGTTTTTAGGATTTCTGAATGTGAAAGACACAAGTGGCCAAGGGCTTTTTGATACTCTAGAGCTTGAGTTGAAATATCTTGATCTTGATATTGATAATGTGAGAAGAGAAAGTTATGATAATGGTTCTAACATGAAAGGAAAACATCAAGGTGTTCCAAAGAGATTTTTAGATATAAGCCTTTTATACCCCGTGAGGTTGTCATGGCCTAAACTTGGTACTATGTGATATGACCGAGATGTGTGTTAAGGCTAGAAGTTTTTTCGAAGTGATACAATGCATATTTACCGGATTTGCAAAATCTACAAAGAGGTGGCAAATTTTGAAGGATAATGTGACTGCGTTGACTCCTAAATAATTGACATCTACTTGTTGATAGTGTGAAAGCCATAAGATTTCAAATGAAAGAAATAAGAAAAACTTTACTTGTAGTTGGAGAAGTTGATGTGAAGTTTATGATAGCAATTGAATCTAATTCTTTTGCAAACTCTGAACTAAATTTGAGTTTTTGGTGGCAATAGTATATTGTTTGGTGTATTGTCTCATGTCAATGTCGTTAGCAAGCATTTGCAGACTACGGATATGATTGTTGATGTTGCAATTAAGGAAGTAGAGACTTTAATTTCAAAGAACAGCCCAAACAAAATCCCCACCTCAAACTCCACATGACGCCGACAGCGATCGGCGTCTGTCTTATACCTCACATTAGAAAGCTCCAGATTGGCGATAATGCCTCAAGAATGTCCTTGAGAGCACCAACAAAATGTTCTTCCTTGCCATGCACTTTAGTCGTCGAGGTTAAAGTGGCGAGCTCAAGAGGGCTGTGGGGCGGCGCGGAATAGACCACTTGAAAAGCACTTAAACAGATGCTCCTACAAGGGTGTGATTATGATCAATTCAGTCTTGCTAAGATGAACATCCCACGCCATACAAAGGCCCACATTCGTAGTCGGGGCCGTGGAAGCTTGACTGATGCTGCATCGTGGATATAACTAACAATTTCGCCATACATATCGGGCCAAAAGTATAAGTCGTGCATTAAGTGCTATGCGTCCCACATGGCTTTCTCGCCATGAATTTCACTAATAATCTTTAGATGTAAACTTCCCTCAAGTACATATATTTAATTACCACGGAAGAGGAACTTGTCCTGTAACATGTACTCCGTGCTTGTGCCCCCTTTGACTGCTTCGACAATTTTTGAGAAATAGGGATCAACTGTATATGCGTCACGAAACAACTCAAAACCCTATCCTTCGACATGCGTCTGAGCTAAAAGAGTAGTATGCCTACTGAGAGCATCAGTCACTCGATTAGAAGTCCCGACAACAATAGACGTGGTATAAATACCCCACGATCCTATAAAACCCTAATACATAATATAATTAAACTGCAACATATGCTCGTCCGTATTTATCTCGCCAACACTTTCTATTAGCCTTACTGACGGGTTGGGTGTACTGCACCCCCTTAGCTAATAATTTGACAAGTGCTCTCTCTAATTTTTTCTTTTAACAATATTTTTCTATTTCCTTTTTCATTATCCCTCATTCCTACCATGGCTAGTTTCCATTTAAGTTTTGGCGCAATTTGAAATTTTCAGATCTATACTATCTAATTTCATGTTCTTTCCCGCTTGCAAAATTTTGCGAAATTTGTTCTCTCATCCTCAACAACTCATTTCTCTATTATTCCTTTACCTCATTTTCTCCTAATTTCTTGTTTGCATAACCCTAAATCTTGTTTTTTCTAAATGGAAGGTACGAAAGAGAATCAACATGTGAAGATGAGTTTCTTGACTATGAGGAAAAACATGAAATGGGTATGAGTACTGAGTCTTAATTCCTATTTTCTATTTTCATTTTTAATATGCAAAAAATGTTATTAAGCTTAATTATGTGTCTATAATTACTTTGCAAAGTCTTAAAAACTGGTGCTTTTAGCTCATGTTTGATTAATTTTGGACGGATTTGTCAAGTTTCTAATGCTCATTATTAGTGATTTTGTTAATGGCTACAAATCACATTGAATTACGATAGGAAACAATAATTGTTTAGATACAAATGTTCGTAAACAACCTTAATAATAGATTTAAATTGCAGTTAATTTATTCAATGACAATCAGATCAAATGCCACACTAAGTGGGCATTTGGAGTAGTATATATAAGTGCTGAAAGTTATTGGAAGCGGCTGAAAGTTGTTAATTTTGATTATTTGTAAGTATTTGCAAAAAAGTGTTGAAATCTGCTGAAGGTTGAAAATTAATATTTGAAAATATTTTTAATATGGGATCTTATAAATTGAAAAGTTTATTTTATTTCTCACTTATTAAATAAATTTAGAACTCTTACATAAATAAAACTAAAAAATTATTTCCACTCATACAAATTACTATTTTAATAATAAATATTATTAAAATAAACTTTAATAAAAAAATACAATCAAATATAACTAATATTATTAATTATAATCAAGAACAAGAAAGACTATAAATTATACTCATAAAACAACAAATCACATTTAAATATTATTTATTAAACAAAAAATAGAAAATATATATAAATAAGCAATACCTATCGTTAATTAAAAAAAATAGTTATAAGAAAATAACATAATGTATTAATTAAATAAATTAAAAAAAATTATCAGCTTATGCAAATTCTTTATTTTGGACCTAAACGCTTTCAGCTTCTCTATAAGCTGGATCTCCCTAACATCAAATTCATTTCCGAAGCAGCTTTTAGTTATGACCATAATTTGAGCATCGAAACATATTTGGTTTTCAAAATAAAAAATATAGTGACGAACTACGTTCCGAGGAGATGATCGTGGTGTGTTTAATTTTTCAATTTTGATTTTCTGTGAATGAGAAATAGTGGCTCAAAGTTTGTGGGACAAAACTAAATTGTTACCTAATATGGGTGTAACTTACCATATTGGGGAGTGTTGATTAATTAAGTGCATTAATCAATGTCCCACATTGATTAATGAGTGTAGTTTAATGTGCTATTTAAGTCTCTACCATTTAGTAGGAGATAACAAAGTGACATATAGTGGGCTTGCGCTACATATGCTCATGCGCGCGAGTCTTTTTCGCCAACTGCCACATATGTGGCGCGGCGTGCCACATCCGTGCCCATGCCCGACCCCAAGCTCCGAGTCTGTGACTTGGTCTGTGGGCTTGTCTGTTAGGCCTTGGTAGTTGGTCCTGGTCATTGGGCTTAGTGAGTTGGTTCTGGGCTGGCCCAGATCTTGGTATGGTGCTCCTGCTGGAAGAAGTCTCTTCAACAACCTGTCCGCCTCTGCACTCCACACCCGACTATCTGGCTGCTATAACTGACAGTGTTAATTGCTCCAGCATCCTTTCACCTGAGGGATTTGGCCTATTAATAGGAAGTCCTGCAAAGCATTTTACACACCATTATGAAAGCATTATGCACTCATAGCATACTAGTTTCAAGTTGTTGTCTAGTTTCTGTCCTCGCTCGTAGTTATGCGGTGTTGCAATACTTCGAGACATCGTAATTTCTTCTTTGGGAACGATACGCTGATCCGAGAGCACCACCCAGGATGTATTTCGTCTTGTAGAAAGAGGTCTTCCTCGACTCGACGAAGTTTATGTTTTTTCATCTTTTCGTTCTATTTTCGTTTTCTGACTTACTATTTTTGGATTGTAAGATATCAACAGAATCCTATGACATGAAGTATACAATGCTTTAATTTTATGCCATTGTGTTATTTCTTTTAAATGTAGATGCTCAAATTCTTTTATTCTTAATATTTTGGTAATCAGTTAATTTATCAATTGATGAAGACACATAACATCCTACTCCTACTTTCCAAGAAGCAACTTATTGTGAGGAGGAACAACCTTGATGCCAGATGATGATGAGATACAAGCGATAAACCAGGTAGAATCTATTAATGTTGATGTAAGAGTTGGAAAATATATTGGCAGTGGGTGAAGTTGTAGAGAATGAGCATGTTGCATATGCACTCTGCGGCCAATATGCAAGCATACTTAGTGTTGGAGTACGAAAAGGGAAAAAATTATACTTCAAGGATTGGTGTGGAGTACTCTAAGGGAAATTCTTTTTATGCAATTGTGAAGGAAAAAAGGATGACAAACGTTCAAAAGAAAAAAAATAGCTGATTACACAAAAACAAGTAGTAGATGTGGTCATATGGCAAGAATGAAAATTACTCGAAAAAGGACATGGAGTGGAAGGTCGCTGCATTTGTACAAAAAAAAATACTCATTCGATATTTCCTCAAGACTTAAGGTATCTACTTAGATCAGCTTTTAGTGTCATGATAAGTGTGTGGCTGCTTTATGGAGTCATGGAGTTACGAGTTTCTGTTTATGTTAGGGCTATTTGTACTCCAGAGCTATTTGTTTGGTTAGCTCGACAAGATTATGTATTCTAGAGCTTCTGCTTTTCTTTTCTTTGTTGCATCAATTTTTTGTGTTCTGAGAAGTGTGTAGTTTTATGGAGTTGCAGTTTTCTTTTTTTGTGTGATAGGTTGTGGTTGCTCTTTTACATATGGTAGATGCATTGGATTTGGCACTTTCTTTATGGAATTTGATTTTGTGTAAGTAGAGTTTCAGCAGTCTATCCATGTGAACACAAAAGTGTCTTGTCTTCTCCCATATTTTTAAGCTACTAGTGTTCCTACATTTATACATTTCTCCTAATAACTCTTTCGGAAACTCTACTTTGTCAATCAAAACATCATTCCCAGTTCTGTTCTCTCAATTCTACAATCAAATAGTAGAATTATTATTTTATGTACTTTTTATCTGGCTAAATGTAAATGGGCTTATTATTAATATTAGGTAGATACTAAAACAATAAATGCAGTTGAATAAGTTTAACATCAATAAGGTCGACAAAGTTTGTCAAAAAAATCAGACGCCATTTTGCTGCATTCTTAGTGCCTCCAAAGATTGGCAATAATTATAAAAAAAACTCAAACTTACCACAATCCAAAGAATTTAATTCATAATATCACTTCAATTATATTCTTAGTGCCTCCATGAATATAAATCCTATATACACTCACAATCTTGAATCCGCAATGTTAAACGTGAGAAACATGCATCTGAAGGTTTAGTCCCACACACTAGCAACTTTACTCCAACCTTTAAGTCCAAACCTCCCAACAATATCCAGTAAATAATTGATACACAAGAATGCTCCACCTTCTTTGACGCAATTTTACAACCAATTTCACAGCAGGGGCTTCCGAACTCATCGATATTCCTACATCTCGAAAGAAATAACTTACTGCTTGGGTAATAACTATGTTGCACGAACACTTCAAAAACATCAACATATCGCGTCGGACACGTGTCTGACACTTAGACACGACACGACACTTCTATCGCCGTTTCCAATAGATTTATATACACATAACAACTAATTCAAATAAAAATATACAAAATTAGTTTATTTTATACTTGATTTTATATTTTTCAACAAATTAGCGCCCGTGTCGTGTCCTAAGTTTTTTTTTTAAATATCGTGTCCTGTGTTTGTGTCGAGTCGTATCACATGTCTCGTATCCGTGCAACTTAAGGTAATAAGAAGTAATTGTAATAAAAAAAATGAGCAAAATTATATTTTAGGTCTGATTGCAAAAAGGAGAAGCTCCAAGAACGGAGGGACTAGGGTATTGCACAGAAAAAAAAAATGATGTGTGACATACGGGATCAAAACCTGAATTCTAGAAATTTGATCTAACCAAATCCACGTTCAAACTTATAAACAAAAAACAAAATATTGAAGAGGAGAGAGGTAGTGAGAGAGTATTTTGGGGAAAGAAGCAAAACATAAGAACTTCTCTCTTTCTTGTTTTGATTTTGCAGGGGAAGAAATAAACCCAATTTCTTAACTAACTAGGATTAAAAATTAAAAATAAAATAAAATAATATAAAATAGAAATTTTAAAATAGAAATTCAAAGCAATTTAATTCTACACGTGTCAGATGCTGGGCGTGGAAGGTGAAGTGCTCTCACCCCTAGCATCAAACTAACTGTTGGGGAGTGAGTTTTCCTTAAGTAATATGTCATGGGCTCTTCGTTGCATACAATATTTTTGTCCTTATTAGATTCATCTCGGTACACGATTGACAATTACAATTGAAATAAAATAAAATTACGAAGCACTGTTGACAAGGTTGGCCAACTCTAGTCTAAACCTATATATATATATATATATATATATATATATATATATATATATATTCCCTCCGTTCCATAATTTTAGTTCCACTTTTCTTTTTTAATTGTCCCACAATTCTTGTTTTATTTATTAAAATAACAAATTATTACAAACACTTTATTTGAGAGTCATACCATCTTTACTCATATGCCCAAAAGAAATGGGACAACAATAATGGGATGGAGAAAGAGAAGTACTCCCTCCGTCCCACCCATCTTGACGCGTATTCCTTTTCGGGACGTCCCACCCATCTTGACGCGTTTCCAAAAAAAGAAATAATTTATCCTCCTACTTTTTCATTTCTATTTCTCTCTCCTACTTTTTCATTTCTCTCTTATTTCTCTCCTACTTTTTCATTTCTCTCTTCTACTTTATCCCTCTTTCATACTTTATCATCCACTTTCTTAATTCTCGTGCCGAAAAGAAATGCGTCAAGATGAGTGGGACGGAAAGAGTATAATTTAAGTATCCAAAACCTTTAGAAAACTCATTTTGTTATTTTTGTTTTGGGGAACTCAAGTCCGATTTGAATCATATTTCAATCCCAGAAGAATTATTTAGGCCCATCACCATTCATGTTTTCTAGATGAAATCGGTAGTTACATTATTTTGAGATGTACTGAATTACAAAATAAATCCACACACATCTTTGAGAATTTACCAATCGAGGGCATCTTATCGGAGGCTATACATGACAATAATTGATACTCGAAGTTGGAGTATATTCATATATAATTAAACTAGAACATGCCCACCGTTTTTGCGCTGTGCCCAGCAAGATATATGTTGGGTCGTCTTATGGTCTAATTCGTGTAATTTTGATCCTTTAGGTATAAGAGTATTGAGTATTTGTGTTGATTGTGTAACGAGAAAAGAACAATAAATGGATTAGCATGAGTTTAGGCATTTGAGCAATTGCAATGTTGTACTGATGTTTAGTTGGAACACCACCACCACCATATCCCCTGCCTCCATCATAACCACCACCGCTCGACCTCTCATTTGCATAGTAATTTGCCTTTGCTGTCCCGCCATCAAGTATTTGAAGTTGTAATCAATGTGCTCACTTTACTGTTCATTTCATTTGAGCACTATCTAAGGTCTTTTAAAATCTTAAACATATTCGACTAATCTTCACATAAAACTCCATAGCTGCATAATTCGAATCAATCTCCAGTGTTATCTGAAGTATTTCAAGAGAAGCAATTGAAAGAACCAATCAAGATAACCTCTGTACATACAATGATAAGATATGAAATGGTAAAGGTTGCAGGGAAATACATTCCAACTCCCATGAAACAGATTTAGTCCTATATCCATCAAAATATCTACAAATTAAGCATGATTCTTAAATAACATATGAAATTAAGCCATATATTTTCAGAACACTTATACAAATATTCAGTAGCTCAAACATTATCAATTCATTCAAAATTAGGAATGTAATGGACCTAAAGCAGAACTTCAACCTAGATTAGACACAAAAGCAAATTAACCAACAATTACTATCAAAAAATCCTTGATGCTAATCTAAATTGGAAATTGAAAATGCAGAACCCTAAATTTCAGATCAGTACCAAAAAGAGGCCCAACGCAAGCAATTAGGGAAAATGCGAAATCGATTTCTGGTGGTTGCTTGAAATGGCGTCAATGATGGAGAAGAGAATTGGGGTTTTCTGTGAGGGCTTTTGCGTGATTAATTCTTGTACCATTACGAGACTCACGCATACAAATATCCATAAACCCAGTAGAATCCACCCGCAATCGCATAGATCACGCTCAAGAAAAACCGCAGGAACTCGACATTAAAGCAACAATAAGTCGAAATTCGAAGGCACACTTGATGAATTCACAGAAACGCGCCATCCCAATGAAACAAAATTCCCAAAAATTGAAAGCAGAAACACTCACCGGAAGTTCCCCTTTTAACCGGGAGGTGGGCTGGTTTCCATGATTTTTAATCGAAGAAGATGGGGGCGGTGGTGATTTTGATTGTGCAAGTTTCTAGAGAAAGATAGCATAGAAATGGGCGCGGGAAATTACTAAAAGGGGCGAGCGGTAAATAGGTGGAAGATGGGGGAGAGGGGCATGTTCGTCATTTTACTTAGCATGTCAAGGAGGTAAGCTATCTCCTTATATAAATATATAAATATAATATAATATAATATAATATAATATATATATATATATATATATATATATATGTTGGTCCCGAGAGTAACGTTCAGGTATAGAGGGGGAGGGGGGGGTGAATACACCCGAAAACTGATTTCTCAACTTAAAACGCGAACAGTCCTTTTCAGGAGAGTGTCGTACTGAACGAGTTTAGCAGATCAAATAAGCTGTTCTGAATCGCGTGGTAGAGTGACTGACTTTACTGAGGCCTGCTAGCTGACTAGAGTCAGAATTCAGTACCGTTCAGATAAAGTTTAGTAGTGCGGAAATGTGTAGGCCCAAATTTAGTTGAGTTAGGAAAACGTTTTTATCAAAACAGTTTCAGTTTATTAGTGCAGTGAATTAAGCTTGCTGAAACTCAGTTGAATGATTTTAAAAACAGTTTTCAGTATGCACTGTAAATCAATGCAATAGTAAATAATGAACACAGAACACATGCGATTTTTAAAGTGGTTCGGATCCAACAATCCTACGTCCACTGTCCCGAAAGATCAGGAGGCTATGTATTATACTGAGATAGTCTCAGTCGGTTTTTACACTGGACAAACGCTGGTCTTGAGATTTATACTAAGCAAGTCTCAGTTTACAAGGTATCAAACTAAGTGTTTGAAAAACTCTCCAACTGTGAAGGAGTCTTTTACAATAAGGATCAGTTCGACTATGAACTCCTTCGTCTAAGCTATAGATATGAACAGCTGAGCTTAGGTTAGAGGGATAGGGAACGAGAAAGTGGCTTCTAGAGCGACGAACAGCTAAGTATAAACTCGGGTTCGTGTTCAGTCGCTTTGGATACTAGAGGTTGTGTAATTCTGATTCAGCTTGGTTTCCTATGAACAGATATGTCATCTTTCGCCGGAGATTGTTTCTTCGAACTACTTGCGGAAGACTTAGATCGTTTACGAGTAGCTCTCTGAATGCTCTGTGTATTTTTCGATTCTAGGTTAGCTTCAATTTGATTTTATCCCTCTATTTATAGAGCAGAGATTATGATAGATCCGTTGGAGACGACGATCCTTTGTCTCTCTCTTTTGGGTAGCTAACGGCTCTTTCAAAGTATGGTTGCAGTGTCCTTTCCCTCCATTTCTGGAAAGATGTTGACTTGCAGCTTTAACAGATATAGGACAGGTGGCTGCTTGTCATTGGTCGAGGTTCAGGAAAGTAGGTGAGACAGAACAGACTTCAAGGAGATTTGAAGCTGACTTCTCTCTTCCTCGTAGTGACTCTGCTGATTTGACTTTAGAGAATCGACGGTCGAAGACCGGCCCGTCCGCCGTTGCTGAGTCCGATCTCCGATTCGATAGCATGCTCTCGCCGAGTCGGCTCTGCCGAAGATCAGGCTCCGAGTTCGGTGAACTACTCTGCGCGATTCCGGTTCCACTGACTCCTTTTAGTATACTGCTCTTGCTGAGTCCAGTATCACTGAGTCTTCTACTTCTGGTAATGAGGCATGTAATCTACTGAGCGTCTGAACCAGATGCAGAGTGTCTACTGAGTCTGAAACCTCAGAAACAAAACAAAACAGGTTACAACTGAATGGTTCATCAGTCAAGATAGGGTTTTGGGATCTTCAAATCTTTAGTAAGTATTCAGTGCACAGGGCTACTAAGTTATATCTCAACTGATTGTGAGAAGACTGAATCATCTCCCAACATTTTCCCCCTATTTGATGATGCCAAAACCCAACACGATGACTTATCAGAAACAGAGCTCCTTACAAATATTACAAGTAGAATCAGTGGAGTTGTTCTTCAAGTCCTAAACTACTGAGGGAATCAGGGCAGAAATATAAGAACCTATACAGAAACTAATCAGCAATTTCCCCATGTCTAACAACATATTCCCCCAACTATGCAAACTAACAGAATCTGACTAAGTAACACTGACAGAATATAAGAACAGTGAGTGTGTGAGTCAGTAATCACTTTAGTGATTCTGAGTGTTAAGCATAAAAACAAACAAGGCCATAGACAATAAGGAATTGTCAGGGCCAATAACAGAGATGCTTTATATATGTGAAAAGTTCAGTACATATACATCATCTGCTATACTAAGAAGAACAGAAAAGAAGATACAAAGCTTTGTAGACAATAAGGAATCCTCTGACTCGCTTCTTTTTCAACTTTCAGCCTCAGAGCTTCAAGGTCTGCTAATCTGAGCCTTTCTCGAGCTGCTTCTATTTGTCTTGCTTCTTCTCCTCTATACAAATACCTCTCCATCTGAGCCTATATTTCCTGCATCTCAAGATCCTGTTCCTTAGAAGGGACATAGGAGGGTATGTGAGGCTCTTCTTCTGAATCAGCAGGTGTGGTTGATTTTTCTTTCGAAGTACCCTGCTGACCAGTAGTTTGATGCTGCTGCTGCTCCTTCTCCTTTTCCTTATCTGCCTCATCACTAAGTTTTAGAGTTCTGGGAGGCAGCCTAGGTCCAGTTTTCTTTCCTCCTGCTGGAGCCTTTGTCTTGCCTTTGGCTAACCTTTTCTTAGGCTTATTTGCAGCCTCAGCCTCAGCAATTTCTCTTGCCAGTTTCTCATCAGCAGCTATCTGGGCTTCCTCCTCTGAAGTAACATACCTCTTGGGTCCTTTCTTTTTAGAAGGAGGGGTAGGAAGCTTCATAATTTTCTTGCCTTTTCCAGCAACTGGAGGAGGCAGAGGAACCTCTTCCTCTTCAGACTCCTCGTCAGCATACTCAGCAACCTCCTTGATTATGTCAGAAGGTGTTTGGGTTGCTTGAGTAGCTACTTCTTTGGGTCCTGAGCCGCTTGGGCCGGTCTCAGCAGACACTACATCGCCTGCTGTTGAGACACCCTGGGCCTCGCCAGTCTGAGTGGAGGGTCCAGTGGGAGCAGTTATCTGAGTCTGAGTTGCCCCTGCCACTGACCTCACTCCTTTTGGTACCTTCTGTACCTGTCCTTTACCTTCCGGCATCTTCCCTTTTCCTTCCCCCTTTTTGGCATCAGCAAATTGGCTCGGGGTGGGAACTGATACCTTCTTGTCCAGACTCTTATAAGCTGTTGCCAGATCGTCTAAGGCATATTGCAGCTTAGTCAATCTCTCGTGCAGCTCATTCCTCTCCTCAGTAAGTTGCTCACTGTATTTCTTGTGGTAGGCGTCTGCTGCTGTTTGGAATTCTTTCAACTGTTTTTCCACGCTCTCTTCGATCGCCTTTTGGAATTGTTTGGAGCCTGAGGTCTGAGGCTTGAGAGATGGAGGAGACAGATTTAGTATGAGCTGTCTGAGCGGCCTTATAATCTTCTAGAAGTTGAGCTTGGCTAGCCTGAATCGTCTTCAGTTGTTCATCGAAGTCAGCCCTCTGGGTGGCTAGCGCATCAGTAAGGATGGTGGAGAAGTCAGGGGCAGGCGTGTTCTGGATGGTTGTCCTGAGCCCCATTATCTCTGCGCTGTGGGCCTGAGTGGTCTGCCTCCACATCTTGTGGACGGCGCGGGCGAGGAGTCGGTTCTGAGTTCCTTGACTCCTCAGTGCCCTGGCCACTGACTTCGAGTGTCGGCTCTTCGGGCTGGGCGCTACTTCAAAGGCAGATTCGAGTAGCAGCTGAGATGGTTCAGCTGCCTTCGAAGTACCAGCTGCCGATTGACCTGGACCAAGGATTTTGAGTGGCGGTTCAACAGTGGATGTGGGAGCATCCTTGTCCAGTTGAGATCCCTCATCAGGCTTCTCAGGGCCTGAATCACGGGGTGGGTCCTGACCATCGGGGTTAGACCCATTTGAGGGTGCTGATGCTGAGACGGGTTGTCTGTTGTTCAGCATGGCGAGCATCGCAGCCCTCAGATTTTCAAGGGAGCAAACATCTGATGGCTCTGAGTAGCCAATCTTTCCCCTTATAATCAGCTCCTCCTCATGGAGCTGTTCGCAGGAGTGGTGCTTGATGAGTCAATTCAGATTGTGCCACTCCTGGAATCGGATCAGCATGTGGAGCCTAGCCTGCCTTGCTAATATGCCCAAATCGTTGTGGCCGGCTATCTCTGGGATCCGTTCAGCAATCTCTCGGGAGGCTCGTGATTGGAGAACTGAGGCCTCAATCCCGATTGATTCTGACTCAGAAGCTGTCTCCGAATCTTCTACATCTATTGGAAACGGCTGCTTCTCAGCAGATGGTATGCTGCTGAGTGGTAGAACGTGCAAGGGGTTGTCGAGTGTTTGTACGGATTCAGCTTGGATCCCTTGGTCCACTGTTTCATCACGCTCAGTGGAGACTACCTTCTCCACTGACGGTGTCTTCTCGGATGACTCTGACTCATCCCTCAGTTGCAGAGGAGGCTCAATAGTTGCTACCTCTGGCTCTACCTCCGGCACGACCTCACTGACTTTCTTCAGCCTCTTGGTCGGTGTTTTAGGAGTAGACTTGGGAGGGGACCTCTTCTTGGTGGGTGTAGAGGTCTTCCGAGTTCCGGACCTGGGATCAACAGGCCCTGATCCTATCTGCTGAAGGGCCGCTGCCCTGCTCTGGAATCGGACTTTCTTCGGATTGAAGTATTGCTTGTCAGCAAATGTAATGCTGTCCGATCCACAGAAATCTTCAATCATGACTGACAGCTTCAGTCCATATAATAATTTTCCTTTGACGCTCAGACGCTTAGATGTCTTATCGAACTTTGCTGATTGCATCATGAATTCCTTGAGGAAGAATTCAGTCCAATTTATCCTTGCTCAATCGTGTATGGCCATCATGAGCTGAAGCTTTGGCCTGGACACTTGATCGAAAGACCCGGCCTGACTAGTCAGCAGCTGAGTCACTACATACGCCAGTGCTCTGTACTGAGGGAGCATGGCATTCTTTGGAAAGGCAGCTCTGAACGTAGTCGGCTTCCCACAAAATTCAGACAAATATTCATCCATCAGATCATGTTTATAAGACACTGTGGTGAATCCTTCGTTAGGCAGTTTGAAGCTTCTCTTAAGAGCTTCCCTGATTGACATCTGTTTGATCACTGTAATAGCACTAGAAGGATCGCCAACTGTATGAATGACGAACCGGCAGCGAATATCTCCCTCTACTGATTCTGAGTGCAGATAGAGCTCAGCTATCTGTCTTGGTAGGAAGAACGATGGCTTCCTCATCAAGAAACCTTCAAGGCCTTTCTCTCTGAGGGCGTAGAAGATCTTCTCCATGTAATCCAGTTCACAGACGTCGAACTCCATCATGGGTTCGCACCATACCCGATCCTTCTCAAGGATCTCTTGCATATCGGCAGGCACGACTTGTTGGGATTTTGTATACTGGAAGCACTTTATGCTTGTATATATTGTGTTTTTGTCCTTACCACTGTTTTATTCTCCTATCTGATAAATATGTATATTTGCACATGTTATCCTTTATCTTGTATAAAAGTTAGATTTGTGTGGTGTGTCGGGTATCACAGAAGACAACACAAATTGGTTGAACTGACAAGATATAAACAGTTAACACAGCTGAGACAACTTAAGGATGAAGTTGTCGGTTTAAGCTGCAGTTTAGATAAGAAGTGGCTTGTCTTAGCTGCTTGTCTTTACTGGTACACTTAAGGTGGTGTATTAAAGGATCACAGTGAGATGTGTTCTCCTAACTGACCTTAGTGGAGAACCAAGATCTCGGTGACTTAGCCGATCTTAAGCTTGGTAAGACTTCATCGAGTGCATTTGGCTATCTATCACTTTGACCTACTATGGTGAACGTCAAATGAGCGGCGGGATCTACGTATCTTGGGTGTTAGTAGTTATTTGTGGCTCAGGCGGGTTGTCTGTATCTTGCATCCGTATCCTAGTAAAATGGGTTGATAATATCCCCTGAGGAACTCGAAAGGATTAGCACACTAAACCCGGCCGGTTGATTAAGTTCAGGTGTGTTAATAAGGTCGAGTGGTACTACTCAGGAATATAAGATGTTAATTAATTTAAGCTGTCAGTGAGCTTAATTAATTAACGGATATTTCTATCTTAAATACGGAGATTGATTAAGTCTAAAATACAAGCCCTTGCTCAAATTGGGATAAAGGGGTAAGTCGGCCACGCATTCTCTAGTGGAATGAATGCGTGTTAATTAATTAATTTTGCTCCGGGTTGAGCATGGATAATTAATTAATTGGAGGCCCTGCTTTATTTCTTGTATTGGATCCCTGATCTGGCCCAATTAGTTGCCTAGTAATTTATTGTCTCTCAGAAATCATTATTAATGGATTAATGTATTTTCACATTATTTAATAATGTTATTTATCTTGAATTAATTGGTTGGGCCAATTAATTGATAAATATTAGTAGCCCAGTAAATTAATTAATTATATTATGGGCTACTTATGTGGAAGTCCATTGGAATATAATTAAATTAATGGGCTACAAATATATTAATATTATATTGGCTTATGAAGCCTATATATATTAGTATTCTGTTCAGAACAGAACACAGAAAAATCATAACTCACGCACGCGAGTTTTGAGAGAGACATATTTTTATTTTCTTCAGTTCTCTGACCACCCAGAGGAAGAAAAAGGTCGGGACACAGATCAGAAGATCTGACACGGGAGCAACAATCAGAGCTACGACAACATACGAAGGAGGAGGTATCGATTTCTTCCTTTCATATTCCTTCAATTGGTATCAGAGCCTGGTTTAGGCTCTGATTGTTGCTGTTAGATGTATGATTATGTTTTATTTCCGTCGTTATCGGGTTAATTTTCGTGTTTGGGGCGGCCTGCGAGCCACTGTTTTGACCCCGATGTAACGTTTTTCTCGTGAGAAAATCCACGAGTAGATTATAGGACCTATTTGTTATGTGATTGTACTATTTGTTGTACTGTAATTGGTCCGGGAGGCACGAAAAACGAGACAACGAAAATTAGATTTTCACAGCGAAAACCCTAGTTTTTCTAGGGTTCCGCCGCATCTTGAGATGGAGATTCTCGGCGCGTCCGACGTTGGATCGACAATTAGCTTGAACCTATGGAATACTCGTCTTACGAGCTTCGCGTCGATAGGTCGTAAGGGATCATCCGATCCCGGATGCCACCGGAATCGACGTCTGAATTTCGCTGCTCACATTAAATTCATTCCGGTGAATCGTTTGAAATTCGGGAAATTGAGGAACTAATCTTGGCCGGAATCCGTTACCCGGTGGTCGTGAGTGTTCCAATATCGTTTTCCCTCTTTCAATTGATCGAATCGCGGCTCGGAAAGGGAGAATTCGGGCGAGGCGGCGGCGGCGACGGAGGCGCGATTTTTCGCGCTGTAATTCTCACGACCGCGCCTCCAGGCGGCGTTTATACACGAATTCGACGTCTTGGCAATGTCGGGGAGGTGTGTAGAGGGCGGAGGAGGCCAGAAATCGGGCGGGGAAGGCGCGGCGGTGCGCGCTTGCGGCGGCGTCGCGGCGCACGCGCAGCGTAGTTTTGCGCCGCGCTGCACGGCGCGGCCGGACACGGACGACGGTTCTCGGTTCGCCGTCGTTCGGCGCACCCCCGATACCGGCGGTCGGCACGAGAACTAGCTGGCAGCGGTGGCGGCGGCGACGGCGCTTACGTGATGAAGACGCCGACGTGGCGCGCCACGTCGGCCCCCTTGCTGATTTGGCACACACGCGTATGCCACGTGGCGAACCCCCGATGACGTGGCGAGCACGGTTTTCGAATCGGTTTTCGACGCAGCTTCGTTTCATTCGAAGATTTTTGAAGATTTCGAAGATCCGTATCATGATCGGGCAATGTAATAGTTAGGGATTACGTGTTTTTAAGCCCGATAACGATTTTAAATTTCCTATTTGCGTATTTATTTTTACTTATGCTTTAGCATGCGATTAAGTGATTAATTGCGCTTAGAAAAGCATGTAAATAGGATTTATATCGTTTTTAAAAGCATGTTTTTATTTTTCGCGAGCACGTTTTATGATGTGCGTTTAGAAATTGCATATGCTTTAGGAATTATGTGGATATGCATGATTCAAAACAAACCTTTTGAATAAAAAGACTAAGCAATTTTAAATTAGATGTTTAATTAGATTCCATTAATTTGGATATTAAACACTTAATCGGACCTCCATTAATTGGACCCTACACAAAAGTGGAACAATTATATGAGTAAACGTCCACCTGAGTGGCTTGCTTATATTTTTGAACCACGAGTTTTGTGAGATGGGTTTTCTAATATAATATTTAAATATTATTGAGTAGTGGGAGCAAAGCCGTAAACGTCCACCTGAGTGGCTTGCGTGCCTAGTAAACACGAGTACTCTAGCAGATAATAATTAAATAAGATGGCTAATTAAATCAAATTGAAAGTGGTATGGTTCGCGTAAGTATGCCAATTTCGAGAATTTGATGTTAATTCGGTCAAATTAATGGTCAAAGCTTAGATGTCACCGCAGGTACAACTTCCTGAGAAGTCACTTCCCGCGTTTTAATAGTGACATGGTCCAGAGATATCGGATTATTAATTTCATTCGTCTTAAGAACCTAGGCGTGGATTGAAATTAAAGAGCTAGGTATATAGCTTGGTCTAGGGGTACACGAGTAAACGTCCACCTGAGTGGCTTGCGAGTGTGATCTCTAGGGCTATTCGAGTATTTAACATCATTGGTTTTTCAAAAGGTTACAATGATGGTTAATTATGAATTATGTGCAAATATAACTTTCTTACATGTTTTAAAATTATATTTTTTCAGATATGTCTGTTCGAAATTTTTCAAGTTCCTCAACAGTCTCACCAATCAAACCCTAATGGGTTTAACAATTTTTTTAAAATAATTTTACAAAGTGGAAGAGATATCTTACCGCTCCCAATAAAAGCTCTGCAAAGGTCCTATAAGAACTTCTGTTTAAGGACCGCTATGTCTAAGAACGAGTTTACTATGAGTATGTCACTCAAATCTTTGGTAGCGGTCAAAGAAGTTATAGGAAAGGGCAAGAGTGCTCAAGTCTTGAATATCCCTAGTAGTTCAAGGAATCCTCCGAAAGGCGGAAACCAGAAAAAGAGCCAGAAAGGGTGGACAATTCAAGAAGAGCAGTGGGAGTAAGAAGACGGTCCTTATAGGCGGCATGCGAATGCCAAAGAAGAAAGGAAGGTTCTTCAATTATGGTAAGAAAGGACACTGGAAGAGTTATTATCCAGATGTCAAGGCAAAAAGTAAAGAGAAGAGACGCGAGTCGCTCTTGTAACTGAAACTGTTCTGGTTTCCTCTTCTACCCACGAATGGGTAGTAGATTCGGGGCAACTGATCATGTTTGTTACACCTTGCAAGGTTTCTTGCAAAAAAGGCAATTGAGCAATGGCGAGGTGGTAGTCTCAATGGGCAATGGATCGAAAGTTCCTGCAATTGTCATTGGAGATTTACATCTATCTTTTGATAGTTCTGTTTTAGTACTTAAAGATGTTTAATATGTGCCTGAGTTTAGGCGAAACATTATTTATGTTTCAAAACTCTGCACCATGGATGGTTATAAATCAAGTTTTGATAGTGAAGTTTCTATCATGAAAGACGATGATTTTATCTGTGGTGGACCATTAAACGGATCTTTATATACTATTACTTGTAAACCGCGTAATTCTGTTAATATTGGTTCCTCATCATCAAATCCTAAGAAGAGGAAAGAGTCTTCTAAGGTAAACCAAACTTATCTGTGGCACTTAATACTAGGTCACATCAATCTTAATAGGACTCAGAGGTTGGTGGAATATGGATCAGTGGAGTCTCTCCAAGATTGAACCATTTCCAACTTGCGAAACCTGTTTGGAAGGAAAGATGATGACTAGGCCTTTCAAGGCAAAGGGTTATAGAGCCACAGAAGTATTAAGTTTGATACATTGTAACTTGTGTGGGTCTATGTCTACACAAGCTCGTGGAGGGTATGAGTACTTCGTCATATTTACTGACGATTACTCGAGGTATGGATATGTTTACCTTCTTCACCACAAGTCGGATTGCTTTGAAACCTTTAAGGAATTCAAGGCGAAGTGGAGAGGAAGTTAGGTAAAGAAATCAAAACAACTGCGATCTAATCGTGGTGGGAAATACCTATCCAACGAGTTCAAGGACTACTTGACGAGAATGTGGGATTACATCCCGTGACCGACAAGACGGCACGCCTCGGCGAATGGTGTGTCGGAGAGAAGGAACCGAAGTCTCTTAGAGATGGTTCGGTCGATGATGAGTTATGCAACTTTGCTAGTTTTCTTTTGGGGATATGCCCTAGAGACTGCAACATACTTGCTGAATCGTGTGTCTTCCAAGTCGGTACAAAAGATCCCTTTCGAGTTGTGGAGCGGGCACAAACCCAGTATGCACCACTTAAGGATTTGGGGGTTATCCCCGCTTATGTGCCGATTAGGCGAAGGCCGACAAATTGGAATCACGTTCAGAAGTGATGTTGTTCATAGGGCATCCGAAGAAAATGAAGAGTGGATACTTTTATGATCCTAAAGAACAGAAGATCGTTGTTAGCCCTAACGCTTGGTTCTTAGAAGAGGATTACACTAGTAACCATAAATCTCGAGTCGACATCATCCTTGAAGAATTACAAGGTGGTCGAGTTCCACTTGAACAGCCAGTAGTGCAAGATAGTACTCCACAAGTAACTGCACAATCTGTTAACACAGCTCCTAACACTGTTCGACGTAGTGGGAGGGTGATATTTACACCTGATCGGTATGTTCACTGGGGAGACGTTTGATTATCTCCCGGCAGATGAACAAGATACCGTGGATCCCTGGACTTACAACGAAGCGATAGGGAGATGTAGATGCACCATGGACTCGAAATTTGAGTCCATAACTGATATGGATGTATACGAGATCACTGAACTACCTGAGGGCTGCAATGCTATTGGTAGTAAGTGAGTATACAAGAGAAAGAGAGAGCACCGAATGAAGAGATCATGGCGTTTAAGGCCAGGCTAGTGGCGAAGGGTTTTACCCAGAAAGAAGGTATCGATTATGAAGACACCTTCTCGCCTGTAGCAATGATCAAGTCCATTCGGATTCTCCTTGCCATAGCAGATCACATGAACCTGGAAACCTGGCAATTGTATGTCAAAACCGTATTCCTAAACGGTCACCTTGAAAAAGGTAGGGACATCTACATGAAATAGCCAGATGGTTATGTGAAGAAGGGCGAAGAGCATCTAGTTTGGAAGCTTAAGAAGTCTATTCATGGACTTAAGCAAGCTTTTCGGTTATGGCACCAGTGTTTTCGACGAGGTAGTCAAATCCTATGGATTTGTATCCTGTCCTAACGAGGTGTGTGTACCGTATTTGTGTTAACGGATCAGTGGTGTTTCTTGCATTTTACGTAGATGACATCCTTCGCATTAGCAATAATGTTGAAGTGTTATCAGACGTAAAGACGTGGTTATCCGAGCAGTTTCAAATGAAGGACTTAGGTGAAGCTGCTTACATCCTTGGGATCAAGGTTATTCGAGATCGCCAGAAAAAGGATGTTAAGCTTGTCACAAGTGTCCTACATTGACACTGTTATTGCTCGTTTTAGCATGCAAAAGCCAAGAGAGGTTTAGTACCTTTCAAACATGGCATTTTTCTATCCAAGAATCGGTGCCCCAAAACGCCCCGAAGAGATAGAAAATATGAGGCAAGTACCATATGCTTCATTGCCGGTATCCTCATGTATGCAATGCTTTGTACAAGAGCAGATAGATCATATGCCGTAGGCATGGTCTCAAGATATCGGTCCTAACCACGGAAAGGAATACTTGGATCATGCGGTCAAGTATATTCTCAAGTACCTTAAACGGACTAGAGATTATAGGCTTGTTTACCGGTCAGACGAGTCTAGTGTCTTCGGGTTATACGGAATCGGATTTCCGTGGCCGACCGGTCCGACGAGAAGAAGTCTACCTCGGGTTATGTGTTTACCTTGGGAGGTGGAGCCGTTTCATGGAGGAGTGCAAAGCGAAATGCATTGCGGACTCAACCATGGAAGCAGAGTATGTGGCGCTCGTAAGCTTCGAAAGAGGCGGTTTGGCTCAAGAATTTCCTCCAAGATCTTTATATTGTTCGGAATTTGCCTAAGGCGATCACGATTTATTGTGATAATGCGGGTGCGATGACAAATTCTAAGGAACCTAGATCTCACAAGGCATCTAAACACATAGACAGGAAGTACCATATTATACGAGTATTCGTAAATCGAGGTGACACGGGTGATTGACAAAATTGGAACCGAAGTCAACCTAGCTAATCCTTTCACGAAGAGCTTACCACTCCCGCTTACGAGAAGCATGTTCGTGGCTTTGGGATGGTAGAGATGCCCCACTTAGGACTACGTAAACTTTTGTATAAGTGGGAGAAGATGTCGTGATAGATAGGATAGATAGCTAAGATATAGTTGGGTACTAGTTTGTACCTAGATAGGCGAGATATAGACACATTGTATACTAAAAGTTTACTTTAGTATAAGTGGGAGAATTGTTGGGATTTTGTATACTGGAAGCACTTTATGCTTGTATACAATGTGTTTTTGTCCTTACCACTTGTTTTATTCTCCTATCTCGATAAATATGTATATTTGCACATGTTATCCTTTATCTTGTATAAAAGTTAGATTTGTGTGGTGTGTCGGGTATCACGTAAGACAACACAAATTGGTTGAACCGACAAGATATAAACAGTTAACACAGTGAGACAACTTAAGGATGAAGTTGTCGGTTTAAGCTACGCAGCTTAGATAAGAAGTGGCTTGTCTTAGCCGCTTGTCTTTACTTGGTACACTTAAGGTGGTGTATTAAAGGATCACGGTGAGATGTGTTCTCCTAACCGACCTTAGTGGAGAACCAAGATCTCGGTGACTTAGCTGATCTTAAGCTTGGTAAGACTTCATCGAGTGCATTTGGCTATCTATCACTTTGACCTACTATGGTGAACGTCAAATGAGCGGCGGGATCTACGTATCTTGGGTGTTAGTAGTTATTTGTGGCTCAGTCGGTTGTCCGTATCTTGCATCCGTATCCTAGTAAAATGGGTTGATAATATCCCCCGAGGAACTCGAAAGGATTAGCACACTAAACCCGGCCGGTTGATTAAGTTCGGGTGTGTTAATAAGGTCGAGTGGTACTACTCAGGAATATAAGATGTTAATTAATTTAAGCTGTCAGTGAGCTTAATTAATTAACGGATATTTCTATCTTAAATACGGAGATTGATTAAGTCTAAAATACAAGCCCTTGCTCAAATTGGGATAAAGGGGTAAGTCGGCCTGCATTCTCTAGTGGAATGAATGCGTGTTAATTAATTAATTTTGCTCGGCCGAGGACATGGATAATTAATTAATTGGAGGCCCTGCTTTATTTCTTGTATTGGATCCCTGATCTGACCAAATTAGTTGCCTAGTAATTTATTGTCTCTCAGAAATCATTATTAATGGATTAATGTATTTTCACATTATTTAATAATGTTATTTATCTTGAATTAATTGGTTGGGCCAATTAATTGATAAATATTAGTAGCCCAGTAAATTAATTAATTATATTATGGGCTAATTATGTGGAAGTCCATTGGAATATAATTAAATTAATGGGCTACAAATATATTAATATTATATTGGCTTATGAAGCATATATATATTAGTATTCTGTTCAGAACAGAACACAGAAAAATCATAACTCACGCACGCGAGTTTTGAGAGAGACATATTTTTATTTTCTTCAGTTCTCTGACCACCCAGAGGAAGAAAAAGGCCGGGACACAGATCAGAAGATCTGACACGGGAGCAACAATCAGAGCTACGACAACATACGAAGGAGGAGGTATCGATTTCTTCCTTTCATATTCCTTCACGACTACAGTAGTTCCTGTCATATTCTGTAATCTGCAAACACAGTAGATCAGTATCCAATAATGGAGAAAATAAATACAAGCGTAAACGATACTGAATGAGCATTAAAATTTACCAAAGATTTTTCTGAGAAGTGTTGGAAAAGAGTTTTGTAAAGAGGTAGGAATTATCTCAGAAAATCTAGGGTTCGAAATATTTGCAGAGTAGAAATGGCTGTTTCAAACTTTTGAACGTATATATATATATGGTAAAGAAGATAAACAGTTAATTATCTACGGTTCAGTTTGAATACGCTTTTTGAGATGGACAACCAAGATTGGATTTTATAAAATAGGCATGATCATATTAGCCGCCTAAGTCAAAATATAGTTGTATATAGCCAAAGAAGTAACTTGATACGACATGCATTTAATGCGTTGCAGAGTTCAGCATGCTTTTACATAGAATGTCGTGTATTTAATGTAAACCGTTAATATTAAATGACATTTTCTAAGGCATTGAATGCGAAGCTGAATCTGAGTCATAAATGCATAGAACTGTTCTATTGGCTACTGAGTAGAGAGACGCAAACCTATCAGCTGAACATTGTAGTCAGCTGATACCTCGTGTAGATGGTTGCTGAGTCTCTACGTACTGAATTTACTCAGTACTGAGAGTGAACATTCCCCCTTACTGAATTCTCCTCTCTTGAATCCACTTACTGACTAGAGTCAGTAGGGTCCAGCAGACCTAGCTCTACTGAAAGTTCTCTGAATCTGACTTCAGCTAGAGGTTTGGTCAGTATATCAGCCCTTTGATGGTCAGTATGGATCTTTTCCATCCTGATATCCTTCTTTTCGACATGATCACGAATGAAGTGGTGTCTGATGTCCACGTGCTTGCATCTCGTATGAAGTACAGGATTCTGAGTGATTGCAATTGCACTGGTACTATCGCAGAATATAGGCACTTCATTCTGAATGACATTATAGTCGCGTAGCTGCTGTCTCAGCCAAAGGATTTGGGCTCAGCAACTTCCGGCAGCCATGTATTCAGCTTCAGTAGTTGACGTCGCTACTGAGTGTTGTTTCTTTGAAAACCATGAGATCAGCTTACTGCCAAGGAACTGACACGTTCCAAAAGTTGACTTTCGGTCAATTCTACATCCTGCATAGTCAGTATCAGAATAACCAGTTAGTTTAATATTATCATCAGCTGGATACCATAAACCCATGTCAAGTGTTCCTCTGAGATAGCGGAGAATCTTCTTTGCTGAGTCCATGTGATTCAGCTGGATACCATAAACCCATAAACCTATGCTTAGGATTCGCCTGAAATCGAGCACAGACACCTACAACATAAGTTATGTTAGGACGAGTAGTTGTTAAGTATAATAAAGAACCAATAATAGCACGAAATTCAGTTTGGTCTACTGATACTCCCTCTTTATCAAGATCAATTTTCATGTTCGTGTTCATCGGGATCTTGATTGGTTTGTCGGATGTGCAACCAAATTTCTTGATGAGGTCTCTAGTGTATTTGCCTTGATTGATGAACGTTCCCTTCTCAGATTGTTTGACTTGAAATCCAAGGAAATAATTCATCTCTCCCATCATTGACATCTCGAACTTGTCCTTCATCATTTTCTCAAACTGCTGACACATGATGACGTTCTTTGAACCGAAGATGATGTCATCTACGTAGATCTGCACAAGTAAAATGTCTTCTTCCAGTCATTTGCTAAATAATGTGCGGTCTACTGTGCCCTTCTGAAAACCTTTCTGTAGAAGAAACCCAGACAGGGTATCGTACCAAGCCCTGGGTGCTTGTTTTAACCCATATAGAGCCTTTCTGAGTCTATAAACCTGATGTCCCTGCTGAAAGCCGGGAGACTATTCTACATAGACTTCTTCTTTCAGTACGCCGTTCAGGAACGCATACTTCACATCCATTTGATAGACTCTGAACCTCTAATGTGTTGCGTAGGCTAGGAATAGTCTGATTGCCTTCAATCTTGCAACTGGAGCGAATGTTTCGTCGAAATCTATTCCTTCAGCTTGACAGTAGCCTTTTGCCACGAGCCTTGCATTGTTCCTTACTATGACGTTGTTTTCATCTTGCTTGTTCTTGAAGACCCATTTAGTTTCAATCACATGTTGATGCCGGGATCTGTCAACAAGCTCCCAAACTTCATTTCTCGTGAACTGATTCAGCTCCTCCTGCATAGCTATGATCCAATCAGCGTCCTTAAGTGCATCTTCAACTGACTGAGGTTCTTCAGTAGACAAGAAGCAGGAATATAAGGCGCTTTCTCCCTGACAGAATCTGGATCGTGTCTTTACTCTTGCTGAAGGATCTCCTATAATTAGATCAGAAGTATGAGCGTCCAGCCACAATCTACGATGTTTTAACTCTTCATCTGAAATTTGTTCAACACAAATAGTAGGTGAGTTAAGCATTTCACTTGTACTATTTTGAGATTGAAGCAATTCAGTTACAAGAGTATGATCTACTGAGTCACCAGGTTCAGGGGCATTTAGCTCAGGAACATCATTTGTTCCCCCTGAATTATTATCCTCAATAGAGGTCTCAGTTACCACTTGGGTTTCTTCATCGACCTAAGTTATCTGGGATTGACTCTGTTCAGTAGAGTCAATCTGTTCAGCTACTTCTGCTGCTGGCTGAGATTCAGTAGACTTGTCTTCAGTTTCTTCATTTGAATCATCATCCCAACACAGCTGGATCTTTTCAACTTTATCTTTAAGCTCAGATCCTGTAGCTGCTTACTGATGTCCTCAGATTCAGGTTTAGAGTTTCTGCTCCTGTCTTCAGTAGCAAACTCATTAAAAACAACATGAGGGCTTTCCTCCAAGCAAAGGGTCCGATAGTTAAAGACTCTGAAGGCTTTGCTGACCCGGGAGTATCCTAAGAACACTCCCTGATCTGACTTGGTATCAAAAGTCTTCAACTGATTTTTCCCATTATTGTGGATAAAGCATGAGCACCCAAAAATATGGAAATAAGATAAAGAAGGCTTCCTGCCGTTCCATAATTCATATGGTGTCTTCTTATGCTACTTTGTCAGTAGTGATCTATTCTGAGTATAACATGCGTATCCGTAGCTTCCGCCCGAATTTGGTTGGGAGTCCCGAGTCTGCGAGCGGGGGGTTCTTGCTGCTTCTTTCAGTGTTCGATTCTTTCTCTCAGCAACCCCATTTTGTTGAGGCGTGCGCGCGAGCGACGTCTCATGCTCTATGCCTTACGCTTGCGTAACTCCTCTACCATAAAATTCAGGAACTCAGTTCCTCTGTCTGAACGTATCTTGATGATCTTGGTGTTCTTTTCGACACTGAGCCTTTTCAGAAACGTTGGTAACTCTGTTTTGACGTCAGACTTGTTGGCAATAAATATGACCATGTGTAGCGCGAGTAGTCATCAATGACCACTAATGCATACTTCTTGCCTCTGATCGTCACCGGAGAGACTGGACCGAACAAATCCATATGTAGCAGCTGAAGGATTCCATCAGTGGAAGGAGATGGAACAGGCGGATTTTGATTCCTTGTTTGCTTTCCCTTCAGACATGCTTCACACTGAGTGTCTTTGCTGAATACTTCATTCGGCAGTCCTCCTGCTAGAGTGTTTCTAGCTAATTTGTTGAGCGTCTTGAAGTTGAGATGGCTGAGTCTTCTGTGCCAGAGCCATCCCGTTCTGTTGTCATTCTTCGTCAACAAACAAGCTTCAGGTTCAGCTGAGTTCCAGTCAGCTACATAGATATTCTTTTTGCGCGAACCTGACAACAATGTTTTCCCTGTAGATTTATCAATGACATCACAGAAACCAGCGTAAAAAATCACTCTATTCGAGTTATCACAAAATTGACTAACAAAGAGAAGATTATGCTGAAGTCCTTCAACATATGATACTCTTGGAACTGTTGCGGTTCCAATGCTGAGAGTTCCATAGCCTCTGGTATAGCCTTTTGCGTTGTCTCCAAACTCGATTCGGAGTCCTTATTCAGTAGTGTAATTCTTCAGTAGGTCCTATTGGTATGTCATATATCTTGAGCATCCGCTGTCCACATACCAAGGGTTTTTGCGCACCTGCAAAACAAAATTATATTTAGGTACCCTTTATTTTTTATTTTGGGTCCTTAGATGTTAGTTTTGGAAACCCAAATCTGTCTTACGACCCTGGTGGTCTCAGACAGTTTCTTTCCACTCTTATCAACATATTTGACCACTGGACTGGTCGATGCTGACTTCTGAGGCTTTACAGGTTCAGGAGTCCTGATCTTTTGAGTAGGTGGACTGCTGACCTTTGTCTTCTGTACGGATTTCTTCTTCTTCTTCTGACTTTTGGATCCTCTCCTGACTTTAGGATCACAGTAATATGACCCATACTGAGCTAGATGCGTCAGTTGCGGAGGTCCATATTGATCAGCCCACTTTGCTTTGCTGGTTCCCCCTTGACTGAACTGGGGTGATTTGGTGCTGATCTTCTTGTCAGAATGCTGATAACTGGATTGAGGTGCCTTCATCTTTTGTTTGTTCTTAGCTAGGGGGTTCAGTATTTCAGCATTGATGGTCTCCCCTTGAACAAACCTATCAGCTAGCCGGTTTTCTGAGCATACGGGGGCTGATGAGGAGGCTCCATGGCTGAATCCAAGTCCCACCTTATAATGCTTGGGCTTGTTGCTTGCTAGCATAACTTCAAGCTTCTTTTCAGCGCCCATGTACCGCTCTGTCATCAGGTTCCTC
>CM054804.1:33703187-33720692 GCA_028984105.1 Lavandula angustifolia
TTCACCCTTTTGACCGAATTCTTCAAGGATTGAAATTTGACTTACAAGTTAGAATGCCGATAACTAGATGAGGTGCCTTCATCTTTTGTTTGTTCTTGGCTGGGGGTTCAGCATTTCCGTATTGATCTCCCCTGAACAAACCTATCGCCCCAGCCGGTTTTCTTCGAGCGTGATCTGGCCGACACGAGGAGGCTCCAATGGCCGAATCCAAGTCCCTCCTTACAATGCTTGGGCTTGTTGCTTGCTAGCATAAGCTTCAAGCTTCTTTCAGCCGCCCATGTACCGCTCTCTATCATCGTGTTCCTCCAGACATCATCACTTTTCTTTAGCAAAGCCATGCTCGGGATCCAAGTTCTAACAACTTGCTTTCGGCACTCAGTCAGCCTCTTTGAGTCAGCTCATTGGTCAAGACCGAGATCTCGATCTTCTTGATGTCTGACTGGTCATCTGAGAGTTTATCTCCTCCCCAAGTCCCAAACACAAGTCCTTCTCGACTTAGTAGCAAACTCGAATTTCCCCGAGAAAGTCTCGATTCTCCACTTCGTGGTATCCAAGTCCTCAAGAATCTTACCGAGCCGTTGCACTCATCCGAATCAGTTTGTCGAGTGGTTCTTCGTGATGCACAGCGATGCCCGATCTCTCATCTCGCCCGAAGAATAGCGGAATGGCAGCGTAGAGTGAAGAGGGAGTTAAATGGCATGAGAATTTACCTCATCCTCTTCTCCTCGCTCATGAGACAATTTTCTGCTACTGGCTTCTGCCTTCAAGCTCTATGGCTCATGAATGCCAATTCATCATCCCCCATTAATCCATGAAGGAGTCGATTTCTATCTCGGAAGTCGCTCCGGAGAGTTCACCAAAGAATATATGCTTGTCGCTTGATGAACTTCCTCCTTCGAGCTACAGGTCGCTCTTTCGAAGAAAGGCTCGAGCTCGGGACAGCTATACTGATAAAGGTTCCGGCTTCTTGCAAAGAGTGCGCGGAAGCTGTGACTCTTCTTCTTTGCTTCGCCTTCGACCGAGCCGAGCCTTCTCGTTTCCCCGCATTCGCGGCATGCGAGTCAGAAAGGCGCGCTTAAAGCGTATATTCTCAGTACTACCCTGTGGAGTCTCGACGACCTCTCGAGAGCTTCCCGCGCCTCTCCTCTCCTTCCCCGATACTCCAGGCAAGCAAGCCGCGTACTTGGCTCAAGTTTCCTTCTTGTAAGTCATTGAGTGAAGGGTTCAACCTTGCTAGACGCCGGAGCCGGCCGTGGCTGACTCGACGCTTTGGCGTGCAATGGTCGACTCAGTGTCGGCCCGCCCGCCGCGCTCTCGAGGTAGGCCAAACTCGAACTCCTCGCCTTTTATGTTCAAAGATATGGTCGAGTAACAATATCTAAATCGAATGGACGCAATAAGGTAGCAAAAGGGAGTCTAGTGACCGCCTGTAGTGCCCTGCAAAATTTTGAGATTCATCCCAAAATTGGAGGAATGTCTCTTCCCAACCCGTTGGATAGAATTCCATCGATCCGTAACCGACAAGTTGAGATCTTCAATGGAGTCACCAAGCATGAGGGACAATCTCTCCAAACACCGAGGTCTCCAAATGCAAGTTTGTTAGTTTTGATCTTCTCGAGTCCCCCGACTCAACAAATACGAAAGCATCCCAGGAGTTCTTTCACGAACTTGTGCCCCGAACTCTTCCGAGATAAGAATCGCTCGTAGTGGCCGGGCGATGGGCGCTTCTCGGCGACGCGGCTCAAGTTGTGAAGCTTCTTCTGCCTCGTGTGGGTGAAGAGACTTCGTCTTCGGGGTATCTTCTTCCCGATCACCATTCCTCCTCCTTGTGCCGGGTCCCTGAGACGACACGTTGAGCTCCACTTATTGGAACGAGCAGGGGTCCGTCCTTGTAAACTCTCGTTATGCTATCGTGGGAGGGAGGCCGATGTGCCTGGCCTCCATCTGACCGCCATACACCATAAAGTTCTCTACCGAGAACATGGGTAACATTCCTGATTCCCCGACATATTAGACATAATGAATAATGGATATGAATGAAGAATGATATGGGAAAACGCTTTCCGGATCCGTTCAAGTAGACCAATTTCGAATAACAAGAGTCTTAGAAAACTCATGCTCGATATATGGTAAACTTGCAAGTGTAACTCGTTTGTAATCGAGTCAAGCCCAAACTTAAATTATCGAACGCATTCGTGGCTCACAGGCTTCTCAAAATATAAATTTCAAGATATTCATTGTTTTTGAAAATAAAATTGTTCTGCTCTTAAAAATTTAGTAAACATATTTACTAATATTTGTTATTTTCTTGTAATATATAAGTTCATTATTTAACTATATTTGTTATAAAACAAAAAGGATTTGTTTTATAAAAAGATAGGGGCCTAAAGTGAGAACTAGAAAACTTTAGAGGGGTAGAAAACATATAACCGTAAAAAAGTGCCGCGTCGCGCATGCATCTCAGATTTAGGATTCATGCCGGAATCCTTCACGTCTCTTACCATTAAACCTAAATATCATGCACAGTCCAGATCATCACCATCGCCTTCTTCTCTGTAAGTCTTGTGCTATTTCAATTTGGATATGAATCTCATACATGTTATGAGAAAGATGAGTAATGCATGAATTAAGGTGGCTGATGAAGGGAGTCACTGATATGCCCTATTGATGAGCATTGCTTGCAATGGGCGAGACGGTATTTGGGGTTCGTGTGTGCAGCACGAGGCAGGGTCTGTCAGTGGGTCTGGGGTGGGATTAGCGTGGTGAGTTGGTGTGTGGCTGAGATACCACAGATCATCACCAATTACAACAAAAGCTCCGCTCAAGGACTCTCCATTCTCTTTCTTTGACATGGATAATCGGGTAATTGCAATGTTTTTGAGCTCATGTGTGGTTGGGTTGGCTATTAGACTATTAGTAGTTTAAAGATAGTGGTATTGCTTTAGGTTTGAATACTTCACTTGAGTTTTCATTTACTTTCAATCACTTTTACAGAGATTCTTTCAACCTTATCGGGTGCGTAGTACAACCAGAAATTGTAAGTTGTTTGCTGTTTGGTTTAATTTTATTCAGAGTTTTGAGTCCAGAAAGCAAAAAGCTTGTGTTTGCTTGTAGAATGTTTCACTTGTGCCTTTTATTTTGCAGCTTCCAACACAATATTATACTGCAGTGGTACGATTTTCCATCAGCCGTCTCATTCTTACGTTCAGTTCTGCAAGCTCATTAACAACTGATGTATAAGATTGTATAAAAATACATGTTCTTATGTTCCTTTCAGTTATATGCAGAATAACTACCATCATTCTCACCGTACAAGCAACATACTACCACCACATTTATCCACGATTGAAGTCCAACAAAGGCAGGGATGAGGTTTGCATTTACAACAATATATATGTGTATATATATATATATAAATGCACCTCTATTACTGCAGTTCCTAGGAAGCCCATAATCTAGATGCACAGCATTCATTCATTTAAAGAAAGTTATAACTTGACTTAGATTGTCAAATTCACGTTACACATTTAAAATGGACTGCATGCAACGAGATTGACTTATCTTCGGCATTTTTACACATATCATGTATCCGTTCGTGATGTTCCCATCACGCATCAACCCCAACCCGCAGTTCTGACAAAAGAGACGGTACTCCGTCTATGGATGAATTACATGTCAAATATTAACGATTATATTTTCTGGTAATATGTATTAGAAGGCCGAAGCTGGGGAAAGAAGAGATCGCAATGATCCTGATACTGAAAAGAGCAGTTTTGTACAGAGATGGGGAGTGGCTCCAACTTCAAATGTTCCTGATGCATCCAGTAGATATGAAGAGCTATATTTCATGTCAGCAATCCATCTATTTTAATCCTTGAAAGCATTTCACCGTATAGTTCATTGCATGGTACTGATTTCATGCTTGTGTTCCTTTGGTTTGTCATACAATTACTATACAAGCCGACAAAGTTTATTAACATCTTGTTTGATTAGTATTATTTTCTTTCTTATGAAAACTCTAAACCCTTTAAATTTCTTAATTCAATCAAAAAAATGGTAGCCAATTCAGTTATTGTAGCCTCCTATAGAAACTAATAGACTCAATGTAATATTTGTGTTATAATATTGTATATCGCACTTGATAGATTTTTATTATTGAGTTCACGAGCAACTAGCCTTTGTAGTAATACTAAGTTGTAAATTTGCTGTATGAGCATTTTACACTTAACTGTGTCTTTGATAGTCCTAGTAACATTTATGTGTGCTTGTAAGTCCATATGTGATAGGAATCCCTTGGTTGATCTGAGAATGATGATGAATACTACAACATTATGGAATGTGTTTTTCAGGTCAGCAAGATCTCTTTCAGTAAGCCGTACACCTCCTGCAGTGTCTTTCCTCGGTTCAGCAAGTCCTGCTCTGGACATCGAGAAACGTTGGTTCAAAGAACCACTGATCAGGTCACCAAAATCTGCTACTCCAAAATCAAAACCACGCTGTGTATGGTAAGCTTCTTATAGATTCCACAAAAAGATCTAAGACTAGGAGAATTACTTTAATGCTTTCCTCTTGTTTCGTTTCACCTTCCGTAATTCAGGTCTCCTTGGTGACAATCTTGGTAGGAAGTCACAACCACCTACAAGCAGGAACACTTGAAAAAATACAGTTCCATCAGGAGGAATGGTTTTGCAACCTGGCAGACAACTTTTGGAGGCAGAGGTTGTAATATGACTTTTACTTTGTTCCCATATCTTTCCTTGCTAGTTACTCCATCTAGTTTATTCTTCTATTTTTATTTTTTTTTATTTTTTTCTGTTCATGATCCTTGGTGTCGCTTGAGTAAGCTAAACCATTTACATATGTTTTTTGTTCTAATGTTTCTCGTTGTTAGCACAACTATATAATTATTTAGGACTTAACTTTGACATTTTATAAATATTGAAATTGCAGACCACAAAAAAGTGCACACAAGAGTATGCCTGCAGGTCATAGTGGAGTTGGATCAGTCCTTGGTTGGGGAATGGCTGCTATTTACTTGGGTGGACGTCTTCCTCAGATTTAACCTCAATGTAAAATATAGAATCTAAACATTTTTACACTAATTTAACTATTTCAGAATGAATGCTTTATTTTGTTTCTGCTGAAAAGGATATTCATAAAATTGCTAAAACAAGTTAACCTTCTGAAATATTATATAAAAGAGATGCATGGATAAATACGGATAATGTTTCTCTACTTATATGACAGTAAATATACAGTGTAGTATAAAACTTAGATTCCTATCTTATTTGAAATCTCTTTAATGAATATTGGTACAAGGACAGGCCTAACTTGGTCTCTCCTTTTTTTTTTTTTTTTTTTTTTTTTTTTTTTTGCAGATTAAAAGGGGACATACAGAGGTATATATTTTTATGCTCTTATTGCTCTTAAAACTATTCTTCTCATATCATAATCATTTGCATTGATGCATTGACGAAAACATTTTACCACTGTTTTTGTAGGGGGCTTAACGCGTTAATGTTCGTATTTGCAGTCATTGGCAATACTACTTATGTGGCAAGGTGAGCAACTTCGTGCTGTTATATCTCTATAGTATTATACCTTATCTCTGCACTGTTGCTCTTTTGCTTTACAGCATCCTACTTAACAGCTTAGACTGGTTGAAGATAAAACCTAATCTTCCTTGGTTGGTGGATGCGGGTGGATGTGCGATTCTTGATGTTTTTGTATCCTTCACTACCAAGCTAATGATCTGCATGTATTTTTGTCCCTTTTCTTAATGGAATATTATAACCTTAATGAGTTGTTCAGATACTGATTCAGTTTATTTACTTCCGTTACCGACCAAGGAATGAAATTGAGAAGTATGAAGTATCTTGAATGAGTCTAAGATCATGAATAAACACCATATCAGGTAATCTACAACCTCCCTTTTAGGACAGCACAGAATCTAGGCCAGACAACTCAATAACTACTTGTTCTACTAAAAGTTGCCTACTACTTCTTGCTTGCACTTCTTGTAAATCACATTCTCCCTAACCTCTCCCAATCTTTCAGGAATATCTTGGGATCAGTGGATTCAGACAGTCATTGAGGCTGAGTCTAGACACCTCTCCTACTGCACAAAATCAGCTTACTTCAGAATTGAGCAGCACAACTGTTCTTGTTTTCCTTGTTAACTTCCAAGGCATCTCCCATTTACATTTTTTATAGTTTTTCTTTCTTTTTTCTTTTTTTTTTTTTTTTTCTCTCTGGTAGATTAAACTGTGCTTTGAATTAAACTTTGCCTAATATGTTACATCTTACATTAAAAACGACAAACTAGCTATACATATTCAAGTTCCATGATAAGTTGTTGAGAAGCCTCAAGTAGAGGTATCTTTATACTCGGCGGCTCTGCTTCTCCCTGGCTATACTTCTCCGGACAGAAGACGATGTGGGCATTCCAGCTCCGGTCAACTTGCAGGTGATAGAGACGCTCTCCGGCTGCATAGCCCCTAGAAGTTGGTAAGACCTCTCTGATTGATCCATTGCAACGCAGACTTCTTCAGTGCCTGCAGAATACGGATTCGTTTTTAAAAACCAAGCATAAATCTGAAGATCAAAACGCTAGTACAGATATGATAATCTCACAAGCAGCTTGTTCTAGTTGAGTGTGGTAGATGAACTCCAGCACTGCAGAAATCTCTCTCTCGAATTGATGAAACGGCCCCCTCTCGAAGTTCATTTTTCTCAACTTGCACACCCCTTCTCCCAGCTCCATCATCGCACCCTTGTGGATTCTGCACCAACCAACCATGTCTCTGTGATTATTTTATCCAGAAGGAAAGAAATTAATGAGGATTGATTTGGAGGTGAAATATGTACTTGGTTAAAGAGGTGGTGGAAGCCAACGGCGCATTGCAGAATGCCATGGAGAAGAGTGCGTGTGGGGTCTTGAGAGTTATTCCACAGTGCTTCGAGGACATCGTGGCATTTGTAGTAGTCCCTTCGGTTGAAAAGAGACACTGCTTCATCGAAGCTGCAGATTTCGTCCTCGTCTTCCTCTCTTCGGCCTCGGGGAAACGGCCGCGAGTGGTGAACCGATATGAGCTTACTGGAAAGTTCAATCGGTCTATCATGGATGGAAGATGATTCTTTGGGTGGAAAATGATGGAAAAGAAGTGAAGTTTGTTGGTTTGGAATGAGAAAGTATTGATGAATTGTTTGATGGTGGATGAGTTGTTGATGGTGGGAGAGAAGTTGAGAGAGCAGCCATTTCAATGGCTGCTGCTTTTTCCTTCTGGAAATCTGAACAAACTTTTTTGTCCTGTGTTTTTTGTGTCTTGCAGAGCTTATGCTTTGTGGTAGTCTTCATTTTCTCATGAAAAAATATCTACTCATTTTGTGATTTTTTCCAACAGCTTTTCGCTATAATTTTTCATTTTTAATTTCGCCTGTAATTGTCGCGTACAAGTATATAATATCAGTTATCACTATCTACACGCAGACTAGCAAATTCGGATTAGGATCTATGTGAGAGAAGTATGCTACCTTCTATATAAAAACTTATATTTTACTTAAAATTCGGATGGAGTAAATGAAATCTCTTAGATTTTGAATGTTTGAGAAGTGCTATTTTTTTATGAAGCCTGATTTGACTCCATTTCCGGTGAGAGGGATAGGATTGCTTCAACAGTCCAACTTATTGGTCAGTCCAGGGCCAATTCATGAGGTAGCTCACCCGACCCGAACACCTATACATCTTCAAACCTCCTCGACAACTAGAATGTTAAAGATAACTGCGGGGGGTTGCACATAATCGACTAGGGTTTGACACAACTCTTTAATATGAAATTATTCAAACAAACACTTTAAACTAAAAATTAAGAATATGACGGCCCAAAATTCCACGACCACGCCGAAATAGGAACATCCAAAATTCTAATTCGTTGTACTTTCATAAGCTAAGCTAAGTTGTGCATCAATTACATTATATATGTTCATCAATCATTTAGGATTTCGGGTTTATACAAATATTCTATTACAATTCATCACCCAACAAACATAACCTAAAGAGGAACAATATAGCATAGAAAAGATCAATGGCCTCTAGAACCATCTAAATAATAATTCTAATTTCTTGGCAATTGCACCAAACAATCATTCAAGATGGTCAGTAAGGGTGCCTGCTCACAATCGCTAAAACATCTCTATCCCTAATCAACTCAAATTAGGCTCAATGGTTGTCAATCATCAAGATTCATAAGAGAAGATGGTTTGACAAAGACAACGAATGAAACCCAAAACAAATTAGCAACAAGAGTATCAAATGAAAGAAAGAAAACCCATATATCTAACTCGATCCCCACAATTGGAGATTAGATACTCATGAAAAGAGGGAGAAAATCTAGAAAGTAGAAATTATAACCCACAGCCTACGGACCAACACCTAATTTGCTAGAAAATCGAAGAAATTGCTCTAAGCCACCAAGGATTGAGTAAATCTCCTCTCCAAGCAAATCTCCTTCATTTTTTGTTGATCCTCTCGGGGTTTTTTGGTGTAGAAGGTTTCTTGAGCCAATGATGGAGTCAATAAGCGATGCGAGGTGAAAGGTTTTTAATTCGAAGGCTAATTTGCTATTTATAGGCCTCCAAGAATCTAAGAAACACTCTCAAATCCCAAGCAGACCGCGCAACCCAAGCGATCTAGGTCAGGTCTGGCCCGGTCTGTACCGCGGTATAACATTTATGTGCGGTAGTACAGGTCCTACCAAGGCCTTATCGCTGCATCAAAAAGCATGTGCGGTAGTACGGACTCTCTAAAGTCTGTACCGCCACATGGTTCATTCTTTATGGTGGTACACTTTCGCCTTGCCGCAAACGGCTTCCAAGTGCTTCTCGTTTTGCACGGATTTGACCCTAAAATAAAGATATTTTCCTCAAAACGCACCAAGTACCTAGAAAAAGCAACAAAAGAGCAAAATAAGGAAAAAAGCAACACAAAAATAGTAAAAACACACAAAAAGAAAAGCAAAACAAGCTAAATAGGCGAAGATAACATGGTAAAAAATAGAGTCATCAAATCCCCCCAAACTTGAGCTTCGCTTGTCTCAAGCAAAAAGAGACGGATTGTCATCTCATCTAACCTCCTTATAATATAGCGAACAATGAAACATTTAGAACCTTTGCCTACATAAAGGTTGTTGGTCCCGAGAGTAAACATTCGAGGCATAGAGGGGGGGGTGAATACACCCGAAAGCCGATTTCTCAACTTTAAACGCGAACAATCCTTTTTAGAGAGTGTCGGATCGAACAAATTCAGTGCATTCTAAATCGCGTGGGCAGAGTGACTAACTTTACCGAGGCCTCGCTAGCCGACTAGTAGTCATAATTCCAAGACTGCTCGCATAAAGTTCGCAGTAGTGCGGAAATGTGGTAGCCCAAATTCAACTGAAGTTAGGAAAAACATTTTTAATAAAAAAGCATAGCGATGTTAGTGCACCGATTAAGCTTGCTGAAAACTCAACCGAATGATTTTAAAGATATTTTTCAAGGATGCACAATAATCAATGCAACAAGAAATAACGAACACGTAACACAAATGATTTTTAAAGTGGTTCGGATCCAACAATCCTACGTCCATTGTCCCGAAGAGCAAGAGGCTATGTATTATACCGAGATAGTCTCGGCCGGTTTGTACACTCGGACAAACACCGGGTCTTGAGATTTATACTCGAGCAAGTCTCGAGTTTATAGGGTATCAAACTATGTGTTTGAAAAACTCTCCAACTATGAAGGAGTCCTTTACAATAAGTGATCAGCCCGCTATGAACTCCTTCGTCTAAGCTATAGATATGAACATCTCGAGCTTAGGTTAGAGGGATAGGGAACGAGAAAGCGGCTTCTAGAGCGACAAACGGCTAAGTATAGACACTTGGGTTCGTGTTCGGCCACTTGGATACTAGAGGCTATATAATTCCTGTTCGCCTTGGTTCCCTATGAAAGCAGTATGTCGCCCTTTCACGGAGATTACTTCTTCGAACTACTTGCGAAAGACTTAAGACGCTTGTGAGTTGCTCTTTGAATGCTCCGTGTTTGCAGCTTTTGCTTGTGTGCTCGCTGGTTCACTCGTGAGCTTCAATTTGAATTGTATCCCTCATTTATGAGTAGAGGCAAGGATAGATCCGCTGGAGACGACGATCCTCGTGTCTCTCTCTTTCGGGGTAGCTAACGGCTCTTCAAGTATGGTTGCAAAGCTTGTCCTTTCCCTCCATTTCTCGAAAGTTGTCGACTTGCGCACTTTAATCGAATACGGACAACCGGCTACTTGTCATCGGGTCGAGGTTCGAGAAAGTAGATGAGACGTAACACACTTCAAGGAGATCTCGAAGCTAACTTCTCTCTTCCCCCGTATCGACTCCGCCGATTTGACTCTAGAGAATCCCGACGCCGAAGATCTGCCCGGAACCGTTGCCGGAATTCCCGATCTTTATTCGCAGCATGCTCCCCGCCGAGTCGGCTCTATCGAAGATCAACTCCGAGTTCAAAGAAGTACTCCCGCCGGAGTTCGGGCCCACCGACTCGCCCCGATATATCGCTCCCGCCGAGTCCAAAGATACTCGAGCCTTCTACTTGGCACCGATGCCGAAAATCTATTCGAGCGCCCGAACCAGGATGAAGATTGTCTCCATCCGAGTCCGAAACCTCGGGAGACAAAAATGTAATGTGTTACAACCGAACGGTTCATCACCAAGATAGGGTTTTGGGATCTACAAATCTTCAAGAAATATTCCGGAGCACGTGGCTACCGAAGTTATGTCTTAACCGACTGCGAAGACCGAATCATCTCCCAACAAAGGTTTTCTCAAGAAAGCATCATTAGCAATAGGCAAGTCCTCAAGCAAGATCTCAAGTCTAGAAAATAAGCAAGGCAAGAGCGAGTAAAGCAATCCCCTATATGATATGAACGCACAAGAGTGTTTCAAGAGTCCTCACAATGCTCCATCCTAGGGTTATCATAGTAGCAGCATATCCTACCAAGTAAGAGCTATCTTCTTAAGCTTACAACATGTCTTCATCCCCGCTCTTATCGACCATGATCCGTAGCAAAGCTCAAAAAGGTCTTTCAAGTGGTTGTTATGCAACCTGGGGACATGTAATTATCAAGGTAGGAAATAAATAGGATAAGTAGCTAATTCAAGAAGAAACAATTAGGAACCTAGATGACCATCTCCGAATATATATAAAGCAATAAATGTAGGGCACAAGAGCTACCCAAATGAGGTCATTATTCCTTCTTTTTCATGCACCCCCCATACTTCCTTTTTGCAACACAAAACTAGGGAGAAACCCACAAAAGTGAAGCAAAACAAGCTAAATAAGCCAAGATAACATGGTCAAAAACTCGAGTCATCATGCAACAAACCCTCAACTACACTAAAATTCAATTGAAAATTATTGGGATCATTTAAAAAGGTAGAAAGATTGAGAAGACTTCTACGAATTGAAACCGAACCGAGGTGGATTGAGAGAAAAAAACTATTGATGCTACCGGTAAATGGTGGGATAGAAATATTAAAGTATGTTTCTTTTTCTTTTCTTTTTCTTTTTCATTTTTCATTTTTGGTTTCTGGTGTTTCTTTTCTAATGCTACTATATTTCGAATTTATTGCACAAAGCCCCTAAAGTTGCTATGTTTAGAGATAAGTGGCCACTTTTGGTTGCTAAGCAATAATTATTGTTTGAAGATGTGCTTTGTATGGGGTCTTATATATGGTTTCCAATTTTTGGTGTAGCTACCACCGCATATTACCACCGCATACGTAAGACGATGATGCTTCTTAAGAAGAGATGATCGAAAACCATCCACACACAAAACACAATGCCGATCAACCGCTCATCTAGTAGGCACAATGAAAGATCAAAGCTTGCAAAGAAAAAAGTGATTTCCAAAGTAATCATACGTAAGAACACTAAGAAGGCATATATCAAGAAGCTCTTGCAAAATCTTTATCACCGTGGTGGAACTCATAAAGAATATGTAAGCATCTCCAACGTACCGCCCACTTGCTCAAAGAACATACTATAAAAGAATGCTTGGAAATGCTTCGACAAGATTAACGACATTGAACACGGCGATGAAATGTGGTTATTTACCACCGACTTGTTCCTAGACCCATCTAGGATGAAACCCGCTTCGGTTGAAAAGACAAATGGAGAAAGATAACATCAAGAATGTACGTTTACACATCTAGGCAAGATTCATATGTGCAAAGCCATAATAACGCTTCATCCCGGTTGACCTTCATCTAGTTTTTTAAAATATTTCTACAGCTTATGATACAATTATCATTGTGGATTTTTGGGTACATCTTGTTTGCATGGTTGAGCAAATGCAATAGGGTGGACTGATTTGAAGTCTTATTATCCATCTTCTCGAATTCTTATTTTACTGGATCGGGCTCAACCATACAAACAAGTCAATAAGTGTTGGTCCGGGAGACGAGTGTCGTGTAGAGGGGGGAGAGGGTGAATACACCCGAGTACAAGTTCTTTTTCTCAAACGCAAAGGACAGCTGATAGCCGTAGATCTGCAACCGATAATAAAGCGCCAAATAGTAACCTTCCTCGATTGCGGGTCGAGTGAGTCAACTACCGAAGTTTATCCTACCGACCTCGTCGCTTGGAAGACGTAGTGCGGATAAGTGTGTAGGGCCCGATAGACTTCGCCTCGATTTGAAAACGTGTTTTTCGCAAACCAAATTTTTTTGGCTAGTGCACTTTCAAATATGTTTTATGCAAAGTATGAGATTGTAAGATGATTTGAAAGCAAAGGCAATAAAAACAAGAAATGACACAAGCGATTTTTAACGTGGTTCGGGATACGCAAGATCCTACATCCACGGTCCTACCGAACAGAGGTCTTGTTGATTAATCCGAGCAAGCCTCAAAGAAGGTATCTCGTGCACCGGGATGCACTCCTTCTAAGTTATAGTCCTTAAGCGATTTTACAAATCAAACCGAAGTTTGAAGGGGAGGGGATGTTCTCCAACTATGAAGGAGTTCTTATAATAAGAACAATAGCCACAAAATGTGAACTCCTTCGAAGGTTCTAAGCTATGGATATAAACAATTGAGCTTAGATAGAGAAGAGGGATCTAAAGAAGAAAACTCTAGAGAGAAGAACTAGAAATATTCTAATGAAGCAAGTTCTTCGCCGGATCTTCGTGGAAAGGCGCTAGAGTGTTTCCCAAATCTTGAGCGTGTAATCCCTTTGATATCACATGTGTGGAGCTCGAAAAGGCTTCTCTATTTATAGTTGTGACCTGCATTTGTCCGTTGGAGGGGACGATGTCACGTGTCACAAACATCCAAGGAAAACGACCATATGTTCGAAATGTTTTCGCAGAGTTGGTCACTAGCGCATAAGAGCAGCTTTAGTTGGTCGAGCAGGTAGAGCTTAGATCGCTTCTCATTGGTCGAGGTTTGTGGTAGGTGAGACTTGTCGACATCGCCTTTATCCGAGTTGACTCTCACTCATCCTCGTATGATCTTTTGGCCGACTTTCGAACGATGTTAGCACTGGGTCATTTTTTGTCTGGATATAATAGACCCCGATAAGATCTCTGGCCTTCTTCATCCGAGTCCCCCGATAACGCATCTTCTACCGAGTAGAATCACCGATGACTCAAGGTACCGAGCTTTGATATTGTGTTCTTCTATTGATGCGGGTCACCTAAAGAGAAATCTTCTACCGATTGAAGTCACCGACGACCCGTGAACACAAGCTCTTACAATGATGACGCGGGGTCCTGAAAGTAACTTCCTACCAAGATCGCATCAACACTTACCCCTTACAGACTTAGACAAAAAACGATAATAGAAAATACAATCAGCCTAGTCTATTACATCATCTAGTCTTATCAACACTACACTAAGGATACAAGATGATTTTGGGATCTTCAATTCCATAGCATTTTGGGATTTTGGGATATCCTCAGCATCCGGCCACATTTTCTCACCTCTAGCAAAGTTCCATCCCAAAGCTATAGGATGCCCTATACCTTTCAACCGTAGTAATTATGTACATAGGTAAAAGGTTCCTCTTTCAAGTAGCGAGTCGCAGCACGCATGTAATCACGGAATTCCCGTGATATCCCATACCTTACACGAACAAGACTTCTCCCCAATACTTACCACAAACTTGTCATCCATACAACCAACCTCAAATTTATTCCCATGCGCCTGACGTGAAGAATAATGCCTAGTATCATATCTCGATTTTTTCTAGTTTTTTTTTAATAACAGACACATCCTATCACTCACACCCTCGATTCGCATTAACTTCTTATATCGTCTCTCCATCATCGACTTCTTATTCCTCTAACATATGAATCATGTGTTTCCCCTAAGCATTCAGGTATCCACCCATCAATGTCTCAAGAATGTTGTTATCAAACATGTCACGGAGAGGATATGAGCTTATGAAAGCCTTACATAATTTTTTGTGTGTCCCTCTTAATGAAGTCTTTGTATGCTACAACATTTTCTTGTATGAGGTCTTCAAGAGCCAATTTATACTCCTCCAAGTTTGTACAACAAAATATGGAATTATTATATAGACGATGAAAATCTAATAAATAAGGTGAAAATCTTATAATTACCTTCTCAGCGGTGTGAAATGAATATCATACCGAAGCTATCTCCGATTCCTAATTCCTCTAGCGTAATCTTGATAAAACATATACAACATGCTTCATTCTCGACTTCCACCATCGCCTATGCAATAGGAAACATTTAGTTGTTTCCATCATTTCGATAAAGCATATAGTAAAACCCCACCCAAATAAGTTTTCAAAAATGCTCCATCAAGACCGATAATGAGACCCACATCCCGCTTGGAATCCCCGCCTAAGAGCACTTAATCCAATGTAAATACCCTTAAAGATAGCCCCATCACCTAATAACAATTGAAAGCCGCCGCCCTTATCCACACGTAGTAGCTCGGCAATATACCTTCAAATTGAAGCATAATGTGCATGGATTGGTCCTCTCAGCATCTCCAATGCAATGTCCTTAGCCTTCTAAAGTCGATTCTTAGATGCTTGACACCCAAATCTTTGTAGGAGATCTTTCTCCAAGTCTTTAACTCTCATGTTTGGCTTCATATGGAAGATATTCAAATATTGTTTTGCTCTCCACTTAGACTCTGCCACCCTTATTTCTCATTGTTCTAGGACAAATGTGTGGTCCTTGAAGACTCTTGATAACAAGATTATTGTCTATTTTCACAAGAGTTGCATAACACCTCCAAGTGCAAGGCGGAGTGCATCTAAGCTTCGAGTCGATGCTTAGATACCCTTCGAAAATGTATAGGCCATCCATTCTCTATAGCAACAAGTAGTCAAAGCCTCTCTACATTGAAATTCATCTTCAAACCGCATACCAAGCTTTATCTTAAGTCTCTTATGATCGCACTTGGGATCATATGTACTCCTACACTTCTCCACCTTCCAAATATCCTCATCTTCATCTTAAGATGAGTGCATCGTCCCTTAAGAATCATAATCGACTCTTCACCACCAGCGACAGTCCTCCTACTTCAAAGAACCATATCATTCTCCAAATATCGAAAGTGATATCATCGAAGGTAACATTGTTGTTTCTTAGATTATGACTAGCTTCGCATTCTCATCATCCTCGAAGCATAGTCATTGTCACTAAGGAAGTCATCATCAACATATTTTCTAAAATTACAATAATATATATCACCTCTATCCACCTTACTATAAACCACGCTATTATGTTCATCGACTACTTCTCTTACTCTAGTCTCAAGAATTGTTGTTCCCATCGCCTTCCCACTTCTTCCACTAGTCTCAACAATCACCTTTCCCCTTCCTCTTCCACTAGTCTCAACAACCGCCTTCCCCCTTCCTTTATTACTCTCAACAATAGCCTCTCCCCTCCCCGCACCACTTTTCTCTACACTTGCCTCACTCTTTGTCTTTCCCCTCGACCTCACCCAGCCTTTTTACCGCCCTCAACAAATACTTCTAACACCCTAGTAAGAGTAGTAAGATGTGTCAACATTTCGCATCACGTCTTCATCATTCTTAAGTTTCTTATAAGACTCCATTTGTGGTATCTTATACCATAGACTATTAAAAGAATCATATCCAAACTCCTTTACTTCATCTACAAGATCAAAATACCCAAATCTATCGACATCAAACCCAGTGTCTCAATGCTAAAGTCCCTCGAAAACCACCACCATGATGTATACAAATACCAAATGTATCCATATAAAATGGTGTCTGCAAACAAAAAAATAGATCAATATATATTCTACAATAATTTTGGTCTAAAGTTAATAGCCTTAGTTGTAAATCAAATAAATAGAAAATAAAAATAAAATTGGAATCTCATGAACATAAGTTCATCCATATAAGTTCATTCTAAAGTTGAAGTCACATGCACATAAGTTCATTATAAAGTTAATAAATCTTTAGTTGTAAATCAAATAAATAGAAAAAAAAATAAAAATTGGAATCCCATGCACATATGTTCATTCTAAAGTTGAAGTACCATGCACATAAGTTCATTCTAAAGTTAATAGCATTAGTTGTAAATCAAATAAACCCGTGTTTTGATAGAGAAAATTTGCTTGTCAAATCAATTATTAAAACAGATTAAGAATTAACATCCTTGAAGGCTAGAACTATTCCAAGTTGCTAAGTTTGGTAAGCAACCTTGAGAACAAAAAGCAATGCACAAAGCCTCCTTAAGAAATAGCTCATTCAATTTACAATATCCAAGATCACTCAATAAAGACCTCATCCAAGTAAAGGACAACAAACTAACAAAAACTTAATTTCGCAAAAGTTTTCAAATTTTCGTATGTTTTAAATCATGCTTAACAACTAAAATTCTTCTCGCATGACAATTCGCTTTTCTACCGTTCTATAGCATCATAATGGCACTACAAGATCTATGAGAAATTGTTGGTCCCGAGTGTACTGGTCAGTGTAGAGAGGGGGGGTGAATACACCCGACTCCGATTTTCTCAACTTCGAACACGAACAATCCTGCTCAGAAAGTGCCGGACCGAAATAATTCAGCCACCAAATAGCCGTTTCGAATCGTGTGTGGCAAAGAGTCTCGACTCTACCGAGATCCGCTAGCCGACCGAGTCGAACCCAAGCATCAAACTGTAGAGTTCAACGGTGCGGAAAAATGTAGGCCCAAATTAGTTGAGTGGAAAAAACGCTTTAGCAAGTCTCGCTCAACAAATAGACAGCCCAAGATAGCCGAGACAGCTGTATGATTTTAAAGAAGGTTTTCAAGATGAACAAGAAAAATCAATGCAAACAAGAATCGTAAAGCAATAACAAGACACGTATTTTTAAAGTGGCTTGGATATCAATCGATCCTACGTCCACCGGCCCCGAAAAGTTCAGAGGCTATTTATTATACCGAGTTAGTCTCGCCGCCTTGTGCACAGTGACAAAGTCGCGGCTTGGG
>CM054804.1:33721192-33839192 GCA_028984105.1 Lavandula angustifolia
GTACCCATGTTCTCGTGAGAGAACTATGGCGTATGGCGGGTCGAATAGAGGCACATCTCGACCTCTCTCCACGATAGCATTAACGAGGTTCCGGAGGACGGACCTATTATTCCTATGATCGATAGCGTCATAACTCAAGGATCCAAAGCAGATGGAGGAGGAATGGTAACCGGAAGAAGGTCCCTAAGGATAGAAGTCTCTTCACCCCCGAGGAGAAGAAGCTTCACAACTTAGACAGTCGCCGCGTAAACGCCATACTAACCACCCTAAGTGATTCCTATCTCGGAAGAGTACAGACCGCAAGTCCGCGAAAGAACTCGGGATGCTCTAGCGCTACCGAGGCGGGGGACTCGTAATATTAAAGCGAACAAACTTGCGCGCCGGAACTTCGTAGGCCGGAGAGATTGTCTCTCATGCTCGGTGACACCATTGAAGATCTCAACGCCGATTTACGAATCCGATGAACTCTATCAACGGGCCGGGAAAGACATTCTCCAACCGAGAGATGAATCTCAAGATTTTGAGGGAATTACTGACGGAAACCGGACCCCCTTTGCTACTTTATTACGTCATTCCGATTTAGATATTGTTACTCCCGACCATATCTTTTCGTAACTTAAAGCAGTAGTTCGAGTTTGTCTTACCTCAAAGGAAGCAACGAGCCGAAGTCCGACACCCTAGCCGACCATGCCTTTAAGGCATCGCCAAGACAAAGCAGCTCCAACGCCTAGCAAGGCCGAACCTTCACTCAATGACATACAAGAAGGAAATCTAGCCAAGAAGTACGCACTGCTTGCCGTGAAGTATCAGAAGGAAAAGGAGAGGCGCAGAAAAGTGACTAAAGCCCTCAGAGAATCCAAGGGTAAGTCTCGAATATACACCTAAGCGCACTCCCGACTCGCATACTTCGAATGCAGAAACAAGAGGACTCACCCACCGAAAGACAAGGAAAGCAAAGAAGAAAGAGTCACAACCTCGCTATAATTGCAAGAAGCCGTGACATTATCGTATGACTATCTCCGAGCTCAAGCATCGCCGAAAGAGCAAGCACGCAAAGCAAGAAGGGAGAAGTTCATCAAGAAGAGACAAGCATACATTGTCGGGTGAACTCTCGGATCGACTCGATGAAGTCGATTCCTTCATGGATTCATCTCGACGATGAAGCAAAGCTTTCATGGCCATGGAGCTTGAAGTCAAGAAGATGCCGAAGAGTGTCTCATGGCAGGAGAAGAGGATGAGGTAAACTCACATGCACCATTTAATTCCTCTCGCACACCGCACACACGACACTCTTTCAAAAGTGCATCGTGAATCTCGGACGCCGCGATCGCATATGAAGAACTACTCGACGAGCGTATCTGATGATGAATCATGAGCTCGCAAGAAGACTCTTAAGGAATTCGATACCCGAAAGTGGAGAATCGTAGACTTTCTCAGAGAGTGAGGTTGCTACCGAGTCGAAGGACTTGTGCCGAGACTCGTGGAGGAGATAAACTCTCGATGGCCAAGTCTCAAAGATCAAAAAGCTCGGATCTCGCTTGACCAAAGACTTGACTCTGGAAAGATACCGAAGTGAGTCTACTAAAGCAAGAATTGTCGGGACTTCGCACCGAGCCGTAAATGTTGAAGAAGAGTGATGATGTCCGGAGGAACCTCGATGACGCAGTGTTACATGGGCGCCGAAAAGAAGCTAGAGGCTATGCTAGCAAGCAACAAGCCCAACCATTGCATTGAGGAACTTGGATTCAGCCAAGGAGCCTCCCTCATCCGCCCCCGTACGCCGTAAAACCGGCTAGCCGATAGGTTTGTTCAAGGGGAGACCATCAATGCGACATACCGAACCCCCTAGCCAAGAACAAACAGAAGATGAAGGCACCTCATCCTAGTTATCAGCACTCGACAAGAAGATCACACCAGATCACCCCGGCCACCAAGGGGGGAACCAAAGAAAAGCAAAATGGGGCCGATCAAGATGGACCTCCACAACCGACACATCCAACTCAAGATGGGTCATATTACTATGATCCTATAGTCGGAGAGGATCCAAAAGTCGGAAGAAGAAGAAGAAAGTTGTGCGTAAGGCAAAGGTCAGAAATCCACCCACTCGTAAGATCGTGACTCCCGAACCCGAAAAGCCTCGAAGTCGCATCGACCGGTCCACCGGTCAAATATGTTGACAAAACCGGAAAGAAACTGCGTCCGAGACCACCGTGGTCGTAAGACAGATATGGGTTACCAAAACTAACATCTAAGGACCCAAAATCAAAAATAAAGGGTACCGGATATAATCTCGCTTTTGCGGAGTGCACAAGGACCCTTGGTATGTGGATCACGGATGCTCAAGACATACGACGTACGAAAAGGACTTGTCAAGAATTATACTACTCGAAGAAGGACCCCGAATCGAGTTTGGAGACAACGCAAAAAGGCTACACCAGAGGCTATGGAACACTCAAAGATTGGAACAAAGAATGGGCTCCAAGAGTATCGTATGTTGAAGGACTTCGGCATAATCTTCTATCTGTTAGTCAATTTTGTGATAACTCGAACAGAGTGATTTTTTGACTCTGGTTTCTGTGATGTTATTGATAAATATACAGGGAATATAGTGTTATCGGTTCCGCAAGAAGAAGAATATCTATGTAGCCGATCGAACTCACCGAACTCGAAGCTTGTTTGTTGGCGAAGAATGACAACACAACGGGGTGGCTCTGGCATAGGAGACTCAGCCATCTCAACTTCAAAACGCTCAACAAATTGGCTAGAAACACTATAGCAAGAGAACTGCCGAATGAAGTATTCAGCAAAGACACTCAGTGTGAAGCATGTCTGAAGGGAAAGTAAACAAGGAATCAAAATCCGCTTGTTCCATCTCCTTCCACTAATGGAATCCTTCAGCTGCTACATATGGATTTGTTCGGTCCAGTCTCTCCAGTGACGATCAGAGGCAAGAAGTATGCATTAGTTGTCATTGATGACTACTCGCGCTATACATGGGTCATATTTATTGCTAACAAGTCTGACGTCAAAACAGAGTTACCAACACTTCTGAAAAGGCTCAGTGTCGAGAAGAACACCAAGATCGTCATGATACGTTCGTGCATGCAGGAACCGGAAGTTCTTGAATTTCATGGTAGAGGAGTTCTCGCAGCGTAAGGCATAGAGCATGAGACGTCTACCGCGCGCACGCCCCAACAAAATGGGGTTGCCGAGAGGAAGAATCGAACACTCAAAGAAGCAAAGAAGAACCCCGCTCGCCGCACTCGAGGAGTCCCAACTAAATTCCCGGGCGTAAGCAACCGATATCGCATGTTATACTCGTAACCGATCTCTACCGACAAAGCAACATAAGAAGACACCATATGAACTATGGAACAAGCAGAAACCTTCTTTATCTTATTTCCATATTTTTGGGGTGTTCGTGCTTTATTCACAATAATGGGAAAGATCAGCCAAGACTTTTGATAGCAAGTCGATTAGGGAGTGTTCTTAGGATACTCCCGGGTCAGCAAAGCTTTCACAGTATTTAACTATCGGACCTTTTGCGTGGAGGAAAGCCCTCATGTTGTTTTTAATGAGTTTGCTACCGAAGACAGAATGTAAACTCTAAACCCGAATCCGAGGACATCGCAGAAGCGCCAACGGATCTCGAGCTTAAAAGATAAAGTTGAAAAGATCCAGCTATGTTGGGATGATGATTCAGATGAAGAAACTGAAAGCAAGTCTACTGAATCTCAACCAGCAGAAGTAGGCCGAACGTATCGACTCTCCCGAAGAGAGTCAATCCCGTGTAACTCGTGTCGATGAAGAAACCCCAAAGTGGTAACCGAGACCTCTACTGAGAATAATAATTCGGTGGGGAACTAATGATGTTCCTGAGCTAAATGCCCCTGAACCTGGTGACTTAGTAGATCACACTCTTGTAACTGAATTGTTTCAATCTCAGAATAGTACAATGGAAATGCCTAACTCATCTACTATCTGTGTTGAACAAATTTCAGATGAAGAGTTGAAACATCGTAGATCATGGCTGGATGCTCACACTTCTGATTTAATTATTGGAGATCCTTCAGCAAGCGTAAAGACAAGATCCATATTCTGTCAGGGAGAAAGTACCTTATATTCCTGCTTCTTGTCTACTGAAGAACCTCAATCAGTTGAGGACGCACTGAAAGATGCTAACTGGATCATAGCTATGCAGGAGGAGCTGAATCAGTTCACGAGAGACGAAGTTTGGAAACTTGTTGATAGACCCCGACATCAACATGTGATCGGAACCAAATGGATCTTCAAGAACAAACGAGATGAAAACAATGTCATAGTAAGGAATAAAGCAAGACTAGTGGCAAAAGGCTGCTGTCAAGCTGAAGGGATAAATTTCGATGAAACGTTCGCTCCAGTTGCAAGATTGGAGGCAATCAGACTATTCCTAGCCTACACAACACATCAAAGATTCAGAGTATATCAAATGGATGTGAAGTCTCGCTTTCCCGAACGGCGATCGAAAGAAGAAGTCTATGTGGAATCAGCCCTCCCGGCTTTCAAACAGGGACATCAAGTTTATGTACTCGTAAAGGTTCTCAGATGGGTTAAGACAAGCACCTGTGGCTTGGTACGATACTCCTATCTCGAGTTTCTTCTTCGTAAAGGTTTTCGAAGGGCACAAAGAGACCGCACATTATTCAGCGTTCGACTGAAAAATGACATATTACTTGTGCAGATCTACATAGATGACATCATCTTCGGCTCGAAGAACGTTATCATGTGTCAACAGCTTGAGAAAAGGATGAAGGACAAGTTCGAGATGTCGATGATGGGAGAGATGAACTATTTCCTCGGCTTTCAAGTCAAAACAATCCGAGAAGGGAACGTTTATCAATCAAGGCAAATACACTCGAGACCTCATCAAGAGATTCGGTCGCACATCGTGCCAACCAATCAAGATCCCGATGAACACGAATATGAAAATTGATCTTGATATAGAGCGAGTATCGTAGACCAAACTGAATTTCGTGCTATAATCTGGTTCTTTATTATATTTAACAGCCTACTCGCCCCGACATAACTTATGTTGTAGGTGTTCTGCGCCGATTTCTAGGGCGAATCCTAAGCAGAGTCACATGGACTCAAAGAAAGAAGATTCTCCGCTATCTCGAGGAACACCCGACATGGGTTTATGGTATCCAACTGATGATAATGTTGAACTAATCGGTTATTCTCGATGCCGACTATGCAGATGTTGAATCGACCGAAAGTCAACTTCCGGAACGCCTCGCTCCGGCAAGAAGCCGATCTCATGGTTCTCCAAGAAACAAAGACTCAATAGCGACGTCAACTACCGGAGTTGAATACATGGCTGCCGGAAGTTGCCGCGCCCAAATCCTTCGGGCCGAGACAAAGCAGCCTACGCGACTATGAAGTCATTCGAATAAAGTGCCGATCTTCCCGCGACAAGTACTGCCATTGCAATCACTCAAAATCCCGTACTTCATACGAGATACAAGCACGTGGACATCGACACCACTTTATTCGTGACCATGTCGAAAAGAAGGATATTAGGATGGAGAAGATCCATACCGACCATCAAAGGGCCGATTTATCGACCAAGCCTCTAGCCGAAGCCGTATTCGCAGAACTTTCGCAGAGAGCTAGGTCTGCTGGACCCTACCGACTCCACTCGCAAGAGGATTCGTGGAGAGGAGCATTCAAGAAGAGGATTCGAGGAGAGGAGCATTCAAGAAAGGGGAATGTTCACTCTCGCATCGAGTAAAATCGCACGTAGAGACTTAGCAACCATCTACACGAGGTATCACCGACTACGATGTTCACCGACAAGTTTGCGTATCTCTACGCAAGAGCCTATAGAACAATTCTGTGCATTTATGAATCAGATTCAACATCGTATTCAATGCCTTAGAAAATATCATTTAATTTTTAACGGACTACATTTAATACACGACATTCTATGTAAAAGCATGTTGAACTCTACAACGCATTAAATACATGTCGTATCAAGTTACTACTTAGGCTATATACAACTGGCTTTTGACTTAGGCGGCTAATATGATCATTGCCTATTTTATAAAACCTAATCCTAGCCGTCCATCTCAAAAAATGCGTTCAAACTGAACCCTTGATTTTTAACTATTTATCTTCTCTAAGATATATATGCGTTCAAATGTTTGAAACCGCCATTTCATCTCTGCAAATATCTTAAGCGCACTAGATTTTCTGAGACTATCTCTTGTTTCGTTACATATATTCTATCCATTAAAACTCCTCAGAAAATCTTTTGGTAATTTTTCAATGATCTTTTCTGTATCGTATGATCTTTCAATCATTTCTCTTATATCTTTCCGAATACCGACTAGCTCCGTGTTTGCAGCATTATTAAAATGACAGAACACATGTAGATACTCCTTCCGATATGTAAGAAATCCTGGAAAAGGATCGTGTCTGGTGCGAGCCAGTCATGGAGTTCGACGCGTGTGATCTCGACTTTATGGAGGAGATCTTCTACGCCCTCCGCGAGACTGGACTGGAAGGATTCCCGACGAGGAAGCCAGCCCTTCTTTCTCCCGCGTCAAGTTGCAAAAATCTATCTAAACTCCGATTCAAGCAGACGGAGACATCGGAGGCCAATTCGTCGTTCACTCAATAGGCGATCCCTCACGCACATCTATCGACGTGAAGCGTATGTCAATCGATGAAGCTCTTTAGAAAAACTTCAACTCGCCGAATGAAGGTCACACAACCGCCGCTACAAAGATGACTCGATGGATGAGTACCTCATCGAATTCTCGCAGAAGACAACAGCCTTCAAAGCCGCTTTCAAAGAACGCAATGCTCCCTCAATACGAGCATTGGCGTATATAGCGACTCCCGCTTCCGACAAGTCAAGCGTGCTCATTCGACCAAGTGTCCGCACCCAAACTACAACCGGTGATGACCATTTATGACCGGGCCAAGATAAACCGGATCGAGTTCTTCCTCGGAGAATTCATGATGCAACCGCCTAAATTCAACAAAACATCTAAGAGGCCGAGCGCCAAAGGGAAGCTCCTATACTGACCGAAGCTCTCCGTTATGATCGAAGACTTCGCAAGTCCGACAAAGATCACCTTCGCCGACAAGCAATACTTTAATGTGAAGAAGGTCGATTTCAAAACAGGCAAACGCCCTTCAGCCAGACGGCTCGTGGCCCGCCGTACCAAAGGCCGGGACTCACAGACTTCCACGCCAACGAAGAAGAGGTCCCCTCCCAAATCAACGCCTAAGGCACCAACCAAAAGGCCGAAGAAAGTCGGGCGTGGTTGTGCCTACCGAGATCGAGGCGAGCGCAGGCCGTGATTGCTCGAGCCGCCTCTACAGCCGAGGGATGAGCCGTAGTCTCTCGAGAAGACACGCCGCAGTGGAGAAGGTCGTCTCCACCGAGCATGGTGAAACCGTGGACCAAGGGGTCCAAGCTGAAGATATTCAGGCTGAAGAAATTCAGACCTTAGAAAGCCCCTTGGACATCCCACCACTCAACAAAGATCCTCGTCCGCCGAGAAACAGCATCTCCCATTGAAGTTGAGGACTCGGAGATAGCCTCGCAGTCGAGTCTATAGGGATGGAGACCACAACTCTAAAATCCGTAGCCTCCCGAGAGATTGCCGAATTTATTCCCGAGATCGCCACCACAACGACCTTGTCTTACTTGCAAGGCAAAGCGAGGCTCTACATGCTAATAAGGTTATAGGAGTGGCACAACCCGAAGAGACTCATTATCCACCACTCCCGCGAACAGCCTTCATGAGGAAGAGCCGCTAATCGAGGAAAGATTAGCTATTCCGAGCCGTCCCGACCTCGGCACACTCGAAGACTCGAGGGCGGCCATGCTCGCGATGCCGAACGACATGACACTCGTCTCAAGCACTCGCGCCCTCGACGGGTCTCGACCCCGATAGTCGGACCCACCCCATGATTCAGGCCCCGAGAAGCCTCGATGAGGGAACTCAACCGGCCAAGGATGTTCCTACATCTACCGCTAAACCTCCTCTCAAGGATCCTTGGACCCGGGCAACGGAGGTTGGTACTTCGAAGGCGCTTGATCCTTCTCGCTCCTCGACCGCTTTTGATGTAGCGCCCACCGAAAGCCAATGTTCGGAATCGGCGGCCGTGGCGCCGAGGAACCAAGGCACTCGAATCTCCTACTCGCCCGAACCGTCCACAAAACATGGCGGCAAACCACTCGTGCTCGTAGCGCATAGTTGCAGGGGACTCGTAACCGCAATCTCAACATCTCCGGGCCCTCGATTTCTCCAAAGATTCTCGACGAATGCCTTAGTTGCACAAATGAGCCGAATTCGAAGAATGTACCAAGACGATTCGAGAAGGCCAAGTCAAATTGTTGAATGATTACAAGGCCGCACAAACCGCTCACACTAAATCCGTCATCGCCATCTCTCAATCCACCGACCTCGGATTGGAAAATATTCGTAAGGTTATTGAAGAGAAGGTGGAGAAGCAATGAAAGAATTTCAGTGCCGCAACCGATCTCTTACATATGAACTACAACGCTCACTCACTAACGAGAGAAACGAGCCGCATGAGAAGCCGACAAAGCTCCACAATACTGGATGATCTATCCGACTCATACAAGAGCCTCGAACAAAGAAAGTATTCGCTCCGCCCCTACCCGATTTGCCGATGCCAAAAGGGGGGGGAAGGATTTATAGAGAAAGGAACTAAGGAGCTGATAGTGAAAGCTCCGAAGAGAGCAAGGACAAGTGGCAGGGGCATCTCGGCCTCGGACTCCGGCCCATCCGCCCCCACCGGACCTTCACATACCGGGCGAGGCCTGTGGTGTCCAAGCGAACAGGAGCCGCAAAGATCTCGCCGTGGCCCAAGTGGCTCGGGAGCCAAAGAAGTCACAACTCGTGCAACTCAAACTCCTTCGATATTATAAAAGAAGTTGTTGAGTATGCCGACGAGGAGTCGAAGAGGAAGAAGCTCCTCTCCCTCCTCCGGCCATGCCAAGCAAAGGCAAGAAGGTACTGAAATTGCCCACCCCTCCCTCCAAGAAGAAAGGACCCAGGAGGTTCATAACTCCGGGAGGAGGAGGCTCGGATAGCAGCCGATGAAAAGCTGGCTAGGGAGATAGCTAAAGATGAAGCCGCGAATAAACCCAAGAAAAAGCCTGCTAAAGGCAAAACCAAGGCTCCAGCTGAAGGCAAGAAGACAGGAGATAGGCTGCCTCCTAGAACACTTAAGCTTAGCGACGATGCTGACAAGGAAAAAAGAAAAGGAGCAAAGAAGCAGCTAGCCAACCGGGCAAGAGGGGAACTTCTAAAAAGAAATCATCCACACCCGCCGACTCAGAGAAGAGAAGCCTCATAAGCCCTCCTACACCGCCTTGAAGGCACAGAACAAGAAATGGAAGAGATCCGGGCTCGCTTGGATAGGTACCTATATAGAGGTGAAGAGGCCGTGATAGCTTAGAAGCAACCGAGAGAGGATAAGAATGGCCGATCTTGAAGCTCTCAGCCGAGGACCGAAAAGGAAGCGAGTCGAGGATCCCTACAAAGGCCGACATTCCCTACAAATACAAGAAATTCGGAAGCCTACCGATCCGAAGACTCACGATGGCCTGAGAGTGGATGAATGGATTCCGTGGGAAGTTACCTCGAGGCCGGAGACGCCGAAAGTTGAATTTATAAAGAGAAACTATTTCTCGGAGATTCCGTCTCGAGAAACACAAAACAAATGGCTTATACCGAATGGCTAATGAGAGCCGATTCGGAAATGTATGCCGTACTTCAAAAAAGTCGTCAAGAAAAATGTTCGAGTCGAGTTCCCGATCCCTGTAATCCCGCCACCCCCACAAAGACTAGACGGATCCATCCACTATGGAGTGATAGAGAAAGAAGTGAAGGACGCCGCCGAAGCCAAATTTCTTGATGAAGAAGACCCAAATGGACTTTGCCGAGATATCGAAGCCGAGAAAGATCACATACCGCATGTATGGAGTGCCTCTTCCCGAAACTCAATCACAAGATTTCAAAGACGGGATCAAGCAGCTCAAATGATTCTTGCTTCGTATTCTCCTCGGATCTTTCTTTATTTCTTTTAGTCTAGCAGTAGATGTATCTGTATCGAATTTCTCTTTTATATATAACATCTCTCGTTTGGCTTTGACAATTCTTTATTGCCCGAATAGCCGTGTTTGTTTATGCTTAACACTTAGAATCACCGAAGTGATTACATCGACTCACACACTCACCGTTGTTATTTATTGTCGCTTGTTGCTTAGCTAGATTCTCGATAGACCGCTTAGTGTTCGGGGAATATGTTGTTATAGGTTCCGACTCTTTCGCCCGATCCCCGCAGTCTAGGACTTGAAGAACAACTCCACCGATCCTACTTGTAATATTTTGTAAGGAGCAATATTTCGATAAGTCATAGTGTTAAGGTTGATTAGTTGTCGTGTTATTAGGTTTTGGCATCATCAAATAGGGGGAAAATGTTGGGTGATGATTCTCGCTTCTCAAGAATGTTGGAAATGTTGGGAAATGATTCGGTCCTTCTCACTGATAAGTTAACTCAGGCAGCCTTGCGCTCCGAACATTTACCCAAGATTTGAAGATCCCAAAACCCTATATTGATTGGTGAACCTTTCGTTGTAATCTTTTTGTCTCCGAGGTTTCGCACTCAGCAGACACTCGCTCCGGTTCGACACTCGCTCCGGTTCGACACTCGCTCCGGTTCAGCACCGAAGTAGAAGACTCACTAATACCGGACTCAAGCAGAGCAAAGATACTAAAAGGAGTCAAGCAGAACTCGAACTCAGCAGTAAGTAGTTCACCGAACTCAAAGCGCATCTACAAAGAGAGCCGACTCAGCCAGGAGCATGCTACCGAATCACGCATCGACTCAAGAACGGCCGACATGCCTTCGACCGACATGATCTTTAAAAGTCAAATCGCAGAGTCAATACGAGGAAGAGAGAAGTCGCCCCTCGATCTCCTTGAAGTCCGTTATGTCTCAACCACTTTTTGAACCTCGACCAATGACAAGCAGCCACGTATCGTATATCTATTAAAGTTGCAAGTCAACAACTTTCCAGAAATGGAGGGAAAGGACACTGCCACCATACTTCAAAAGAGCCGTTAGCTACCCAAAAGAGAGAGACAAAGGATCGTCATCTCCAACGGATCTATCCTAATCTCTTCTCTATAAATAGAGGGATGAATCAAATTTGAAGCTCACCGAACCTTCGCATACACGAGAGAACACACAGAGTATTCAAACGAGCAAATTCAAAAAAGAATAAGTCTTCCGCAAGAAGTTCAAAGAAACAATCTTCGGTGAAAGACTACACTTCTGCTCTTAGGGAACCGAGCTGAATCGATTAATACAGCCTCTAGTATCCAAACGATGTTACACGAACCCAAAGCTTACACTCAGCTGTTCGTCGTTCTAGAAGCCACATCCTTGCTCTCTATCCCTCTAACCTAAGCTCAATAGACTGAATCCATAGCTTAGACGAAGGAGTTCACTACTGAAATGATCCTTATTGTAAAGGACTCCTTCACTGTTGGAGAGTTTTTCAAACACTTAGTTTGACTTGTAAACTGAGACTTGCTCAGTATAAATCTCAAGACCATTGTTTATCCAAACAGACAAACCAACCGAGACTAACTCAAGATAATACATAGCTTCCCCGATCTTTCGGGACAAAGCGGACGTAGGATTGTTGGATCCGAACCACTATAAAAATCTCTCGTGTTTAGTGTTCTATTTTTTACCTGTTGCATTGATTTGTTGTTCATACCGAAAATATCATTCAAATCATTCAACCGAGTTTCGCAAAAACTTAACGGACTACACTAATCTACATCGAAACCGTTTTGATAAAAAACGTTTTCCTAACTCAACCGAATTTGGGCCTACACTATTCCGCACTATCGAACTCTATCTCCGAAAGATACCGAATTCTCGACTCTAAGTCGTAGCAGGTCTCAAGCAGAGTCACTCACTCGCCCCCACGATTCGTAACAACTTATCTAGTCCGCCGAACTTGTTCAAGCACGACACTATCCCGAAAAGGACTATTCGTGTTTAAGTTGAGAAATCAATTTTCGGTGTATTCACCCCCCCCCTCCCCTCTACACTTGAACGTACTCTCGGGACCAACACTTCTTCACCCTTTGATAGGTTCCCCCCTCTCCTGAGTGTCCTCCTATAGCTGAATCGTGTAATTCTTGAATAATGGCGGCCTTAAGTTTGTCATATTGCCCACCACAAGCCTGCCTTTCTGTCTTAGATGTCCTCCTGCTAATCAATACTGTGGTATGAGTTTGAGTCAATAGCCTTTGCTGCCATGATTGTAGTCAGGAAAGCATCCTTAGTATAGTTGTCTGCTACCTTCTGTACCCATAAGGGAATGGCCAAGCTAGTAGCATGGCACTGATAAGTTGCCTTTCTGGACAAGGCATCAGCTGAAATATTCTCTTTCCCCTTCTTGTAAGCTATAGAATAGTCATACCCTAACAAACTTAGGAATCCATTTCTACCGTAGGGCATGGGTAATCTTTTGATCCAAAGCAGGTGTTTCAAAGCCTCGTTGATCGGCCCTAATAGTGAAGTGATGCCCCGTAGATAGTTTTTGCATTTTTGAACTGCCATAAGAATAGCCAAGAATTCCTTTTCATAGATAGAGAGGTTCAGGTTTTTGCCAGATAGAGCCTTACTGAGGAATGCTATTGGTCTGCCCTCCTGCATTAACACTGCTCCCACTCCAGCCTCGGCATCGCCTCTAAAATAAACTCCTTCTCAAAGTTAGGCAAAGCCAATACAGGGGCAGTAGTCATAGCTTTTTTAAGATGCTGAAAAGCTATTTCAGCTTCCGACCCCCATTGGAAAGCCCCCTTCTTCAGGAGATCAGTTAAGGGCCTGCTTATCAGCCCATAGTTCCCATAGTTCCCGATAAACTTCCCCGTAGTACCCAAATAACCCTAGGAACCCCTCAAGCCCTTGAGGTTGCCGGGTGACTTCCAATCTACCATAGCAGACCACCTTGTCGGATCGCAGTCACTCCCCTCCCGGGAGATAATGCGGCCTAAGTAAGCCACGAATCTTTTCCCAAATTCACATTTACTCATCTTGGCAAAGAGTTTGTTCTCCCTCGGAATAGTCGAACTTCTTCCAAATGTTTTAAATGTGCTTCTCATGTGGAACTGTAAACCAGAATGACATCAAAGAAAATTAGTACATGCTTCCTCAGTTTTTCTCCGAAAACTTGATTCATGAGAGACTGAAATGTGGCAGGGGCATTACAAAGCCCAAAAGGCATGACCAGGTACTCATAATGCCCATTATGAGTCCTGAATGTTGTTAAGTATCTGGAAGCAGGGTCCATAATGATCTGGAAATAACCAGATCTAAGGTCTATTTTAGAAAAATACCTTGCTCCATGCAATTCATCAAGTAACTCATCTATTACTGGGATAGGATAGTCATGTTTAACTATGAGCTAGTTCAAATACCTATAGTCCACACACATTCTCCGAGAATTGTCCTTCTTCTTGACCAAAAAAAGACCGGTGAAGAGAATGGACTCTTATCGGGCCAGTATTTCCCGCATTCCAAAGAATGCCGCTACCGTCTTCTCAATCTCAACTTTTTGGGCATGAGACACTCTGTAGGGGTATTGTTGTTTTGGAGTACTTGCCTGGCCGTAAGAGTATCTTATGCTCCACCCCTCTACTAGGTGGTAGACCCCTTGACATCTCAAATAAATCCCCAAATGTTTCTAGTAGTGGTCTCATTAAATGATTATTCTCGCTCCCCTTCTTCGCTAAGGACATCACTAGAAAGTGTCCCGGTGTAGTTTGTTTTTCCCCGCAAGAATCGGTATATGGCAAACTGGCAAGAATAGGAGGCACCTTTCTCTATCCCGTGGCAGCCCCGTATATGTAGTCTCTCCCCCCTTGTGTTGTACCGAAAAGTACATTTGATCATAGTCAAGAATGATAGGGGAACCTTTCTTAAGCCAATCACTTCCCGCACTAAGTCATAAACAAAGTTGTAGGAAGTAGCCTAATATCATATTCAAACTCAATATCTTGCATTCTCCAATTAAATCCCTTAAGTCTCATGTTACTCACCATAACATTACCATTGGCTACTAACACATTTAAGGGAGTTATTGATTCCTTAGTCCCTTGCAATGTTTTGGCCACTGTTGTGTATAAAAAACTAAGTGAGCTACTTGTATCCACTAGAATCCTCAACTTCTTGGAGCCCGAATCCCCAATCGCCCCATTATGTGTTTGCCGATTCCTCTTCCATAGACCCCAAGGGTGATCATAGACATGTCCAACTCTTCCTTGGCATCCCCAAACTCTTCATCATCAGTTCCTACCTCCAAACTATTCAAGAATTACCCTTGTTCTTCCACACTCATCACCATGAAGTTGATTTTATTACTGCACCTGTGTCCAGGGGTGAATTTCTCCTCACAATTGTAGCAAAGACCCTTGGCTCTCCTCTGCTCCATCTCAATGGGAGTCAAGAGTTTGAACCCAAACTTTCCAACTGTGACTGGCTTGGAAGCTGGCTTTTGATAAGGCTTGACTTCAGTTTTCTTTGGATAGGCAAGGTGGGCAAAGCCCTTAGTATATTCCTTAATCTTTCTTAGGAAGGAATCATTCAAATGTACTTGTCTTCCCAAATGGATGGCTGATTCTAAGGTATTAGGATGTAGCATATCCAGCCCAGCCTGGATATCTTTATCCAGCCCACTAATAAAGGCTGCAACCCAATATTGTTCATCAAATTCCCCACATCTACTATGAATGATGAAAGCTTTTAATTCTTCAAACCTTGCCACATACTCATCATAGTTGCCCACATGTACAAGCTTGTGTAGCTCAGCTATAGCTTTACTGGTTTGTAGATCCTGAAACCTGGTGGAGATCATCTTCACAAACTGAGCCCATACCAGATCTTCTCCTTTGAGGGGAAGATTATCATACCACTCCAAAGTCTTGCCCTCAAAATGCATAGAAGCAAATGCCACTTTTTGATCCTCTGGTATGGTATTCACCATAGAAAAATAGCTTCGACACCTCATTAACCATGATCTAGAACGAGTGCCATCAAATTTAGGGAAATTTATCTTGGCCACCGTGGGTAACACTCCGTAAGAGTTCCAAGCACCGTAGGAATAATTTCTTGAGCCACTTCCCCTTCATGTTTCCCCTATTCGAGACCGCATAAGGATGTGGAGAATTCCCATAGTTATTATTCTCCCCCACGGGTTTCTCGTCATACTCCCTAATCGCCCCCCCACCCTCCTCCATATAAGCCCCGACCACCCCCTTCCTCAACTCCTTTTCCCGAAGGCCTAAACCCCGGGGTGTTCGTGGCGATAACCTTGGTGGGGTTAGCATAGCGGGGTGTAGTTGGTATAGGAGACAATGAAGGGCCAAGTTTAGATCCATGAGTGACTTGAAATTCCAAAAGATCTAAGCGATTAGATAAATTACCTAGCAGCCCAAGAAAGGTGTTGGTGAGGGTGCGGTTGTTCATAGCCAATTGTTGGAACATGTTGTAGGATAGTAGATCGGCTAATGCCCGCGTATTTGCGTCCATCTCGCGCAGTTGCAACACCGGGTCATCATCTTCACCCGACCTTCCTCCGGAATAGGAGGAAGCCCGGAGGTAGCCATGGAAAGGAGCTCGATACTCACTATAATAGACGTAGTCTATTAGTTAGTTTCTCGGTTGCTAAATCAATTCAATTCAATCGGATGTAATGAGCAAGAAATGTAAATAATTCCGCATCTAGATCTTGATGTAATTGAGACGGAGTGAGCGAGAAAGAGAGAGAGAGAGAGATCATACGCGTGAGAGATCGGAGAGAAAAGAGAGAGGCAATTTTCACGAGCATGTCGATTTCATTTCATTTCCGGGATATTTAAAGGCGTAGGCCGCCTTAACTAACTAAACATTGTTTTAAGTTAATTGCGGAAATAATAACAAGTAACTAGATAACACGTGGATGCAATCTCGTCCGTCCACGCCTGGCCAACTCCTCGTCATTGGTCCGCTCAGCCACTTTTGTTTTCCACCGCTGATCGCTCCATCTCCATCTACGGTCGGGAACTCGTCCAAGCCGTCACAAAAAGCCTCTTCGACATCTTCTTCTTCATTATCAATCTCTTCGAAGACAAATATGAACAGTAAACCCTCCTCTTTTTCGTCCTTAATCTTCCCCTTCATCGTCTTCTTCCCCTTCAATCGACCGATTTCTCGCGCCATGTTTGCGAGTAAATCTGCGAGCCCTAAGCATGGCTACACCAACAGCTTTGGAGGTGATGTATTCTCGTCCAAGGGGGTGACGCCGAGAACGTCAAATTTTGATGGGGAGATGATGAAGATGGCCAAGAAGAGGGCCGCGACGGGGCGGAGCATTAGCGGCGAGCTCGGAATGCCGCCGAAGATGTTTCTCGGGGGGCGAGGAGGAAGGAGAGCGTCAGCAACAACAAGGAGCTTCACATGTTTGTTTGGAGCTCGAGCGCTTCTCCCGTGTCCGAAGCCAATATGAGAAATGCAGTGAACAAAGCTGCTTCAGCTGATTTCGCAAACATAGCAGGTGCGTTTAATTTGTAGTTCGATCGATACAGGTTTATATATATAAATTGAAATGATGGTATTATGTGGCAGCAAATGGAAGCCAGGTAGGAAAATGAATGGAGATAAAGAGATTGAAGTACTGGAGGAGGATGCAGCTAAGTTTGCATCACCGTATTCATGTGAGAAAAAGAGGGATGTGGAAGAAGATGATGATCTAGTAATGGAGAATAAAACACAGATGCCACCAGCAATTGTAATGACTAGGCTTATTTTGATCATGGTTTGGAGAAAATTAATCAGAAATCCCAATACTTATGCAAGTCTTTTTGGCCTTATTTGGTCTCTAGTATCATTCAGGTCTTCCTTCAAATTAATTACTCCATTTTTCTTCTGCTCTTTATTAGCATCAGAAATATTAATTCATCTTTCCGAACTGCAGGTGGAACATTGAAATGCCATCAATTGTCAAAGGTTCGATGTCGATATTGTCTGATGCAGGCCTTGGCATGGCAATGTTTAGTCTAGGGTAACACTAATTCCTTATAACTTTCAACGATGATTTTGTTTGTTACAAGGATTAATTAATTAAATTATTGTTGTAGGTTTATTCATGGCTTTGCAACCGAAGATAATATCTTGTGGGAAACCGGTAGCCACATTTTCAATGGCAGTTAGGTTCTTAACAGGGCAGGCTGTCATTGCTGCAACTTCCATCGCCATCGGCTTCCGTGGAGTTCTTTTACACGTCGCAATCGTTCAGGTCCTAATTTTATGAATATTTCTTCAATCTTAACCTTCCAAATTAATGGTAGTAACATTTTTACTCATCTCATTAATATATATATTGTTTTTTTTTTTTTTTGGTACAACCGATTGAACTTCGACTAAATAGGGTATATGATTCGTATTGCTTATAGATAATTTTAGTGAAAAATATAGTTAATTATTTGCTTGTAGTGCAGTTGGTTAATGATTTATCTCTTTTCGTAGAGGTCTCATTTTCGAAACTCAATGCACTCATTTGATTTTTATTTTTAGACTTTTAAATTATTTCTTTTCTAGTTTTCTTTAGTTTTATTACAAGTGTAAAGCAACCCTCGATTTTTTTTCCGACTTCGGCCACCGTTGTTCCTCTATTTCGACCTCTCAACTTCATAGTTCTAGTTCCGTCACTGGGTACAAAGCTGCACTTCCACAGGGAATTGTGCCTTTCGTGTTTGCTAAAGAATATAATGTGCATCCAGAAATACTAAGCACTGGGTAAGTTTTCACACATTTACACCTTCCAACTACCAGTATATACAAAATATATATTAACATTTTTACTTTGTTATTAATTTTGCAGGGTTATTTTCGGAATGGTGATTGCTTTGCCCATAACAATTCTATACTATGTGCTTCTTGGGGTGTAAGGTTTTGTTTGGCTTGATGAACCCAGGAAGCTAAGGGATAAATTAATCAAAGATGGACTAAACTGGAGATGCATGCAGGAAATGATATTAAATTATAGATCCTTGGCATTTTTTGTATTTCTTTGGTCTTAGAATGATATTAATGCAATTTATACAGGATCTTTTATGAAAAGTAAATATATACTTTCTGTTATTTTAATTGGTTTCTATTAATAATTGAAGATATTAACTATAGCACGTGTTTTTTTGGACTAATAATCTCATAAGACGTGACAAATATGCCAACTTATTTCATATTTATTATATTATGACAAGATCTTGTTACGCGGAAGTCAAACAAAAAAAAGATAGTTGAATATTGGTGATGTGCATATGATTCTGATTTTATTATCACAATTTTTCTATATCTGACAAATTTAATCATCCGTGACGTTGAAGCAATCCTTGATGCATGTGGATGCTTTAGATATAAATAAACAAACTACACAAGAAATTAATTACACCTTTGAGAAAAAGATATATATAGTGCCTCATTTTCAAGGCATTCATCCTAAGTATATAATTAATTAATTGATTTGATGCTGCAAATATATATTAGCATCTTATAAACTACTAAAATGGTTGTAGCATGTGAGTTATTGTCCAGTTGCCATTTGATTCTTCAGGATTTTCTCGATCTAGCATGTTGCAAGTATATATACAGATTTTAATAATGTGAAATTGTACAAACTTTACTTTAACATCCATATTAATAGTATATTTTAATTAAGGTGAGGAATTATGTTGATAACTCAGCATACTGCACTTATCGTATAAAAAATTATTGAAAATTATCAAAGTTATCAGTTTCCTCAATTATTGAGATGGTATGATGTCGTACCACAAGACTTCACTACGGTAAATATATAAACTTTTAAATATTGCGATATATAGATACATATCACAAAAGATACTTCTCCGTTCCATTTAACATGACACGTTTATTTTCGTTGCATGAATTAAGAAAGTGATGATAAAATATAAGAGAGGGGTAAATGGTAAAGTAAAAGAGAGAAGATGAATAAGTTTGTGAAAGAGTAAATGATAAAGTAGGAGAGATAAATGAAAAAATTGGAGAGAAATAAAAAAGTAAGAGATAATTTAGTGATATTTTTTAAAGTTATTTCTTTTTAAGAAAACTTGTCATTTTGATGTGGGACGCCCCAAAAAGAAAACGTGCCATTTTAAATGGGACGGAAGGAGTATATAATATCGAAGTTTTTGTATGTACCGCAATGCACAGTATTCTAGCATGAAACAACATATCTTAACCACGAAACCGTTGAAATCTGGTATAACGTGAAATAATGGTATACTGAGTTTCAGTAAAGTGTACCGAAAAAAGGGTATGTTATTAGTATGACAAATATTTCAAACTCAATTTTTTGTATACTGAGGGGTAATATAAAGTATATATCGGTATGAAAATTCTCATACAATAATATTCGGTATTAAAAAAGAAAAAAGAAAAAAAAGGACAATGTATTTAACCAGGTGGTAATATGTTTTAGCCATTTGGGGATTTAGGACAACAAAAATACAAATATCACTCTTAAAACTCATCCACTACATATGCAAATTTGTGTGAACGATTCTACCCCCAAAAAGGTTAAAGATGATGTAAAGTTTGATTTGTTTGTAATATCGGGAATCACTCATGACTTCATGACAAGATCGATCAAGACTTTTGACATATGATCGTGATTTCATAATTGAGATTTTAAATTTATCTGTTCGTAACTATTTTCTTGAATATGTATGTGGGAAAAAACCAAAAAATTAAATTTAAAGTTAGTGTATTTTAGTCATTTTGACTATATAGAGTATTATATATTCCTCCTATCTCATTATTTTTGTCTTGTTTTCCTAATCGGACTGTCACGTTATTTCTGTTTAATTTTCAAAAATAGAAAAACTGAACTTCTAATCTTAAAAAAAATTGGGCACCCTCCTTACTCCTTACTCACCCCACATTCTTATATTTTCTCTCTTCAAAAGTTTTTCTATCACATGATTTTGTTCTGCTTCGAACTTATAAAATTATGATTCTTAGCTTTTTAAAAACTTTAGATTATTTCTTTAATTAAAATAACGAAGAAAAGTAAAATAGTTGCTCCAACCTGTACCTTAATAGAATTTGGATGAATTATCATTCCTTTCCATTAACCACTACTTGAAAACTCGTTAATTTTTAAATACAATTAAAATTCATAAAATAAATTTGTAAATACCGTTTTTTAATCTCTATGACGAAAAGAAACCCAACGGAAATAATGGAATTGAAGAAGTACTGTGAAAGTGAGTATTTTATGTTATTGTTATTCCAAGTGATTATTTAAGAAAAACACCTTTAAGCAATGTAACTTTAACGTGTTATACAATGTTATAGGGGAAGGATCAAACCCCTGAAATGAAAATTATGAACGATCGTAACCATTTATATTTTTTGATCTCTAGTTATTTTTAAAGCATCATTCAATACATTTTTTTATTAGATAATAGGTTATTGTTGTAATTTGTTTTACATTTGATAATTAATGGGTCCTCTCCGCATGGATATATTTTATTTTTCTCATATTCTTTATTCATTTCCTTATGTATCAATTTCACATTATTAATTCAACTTCACTAAAGTTGGACGGTTCAAAACTTTCCCATTAATTCATATAATAATTACTCAATTCAAGAAGATTAACATATTTTGTTCCATAGAGTATTAATTAGTACCTTTACTGTAATTATTAATGTTTTCATATCATCAAATTCATTAATAGATGATTCACATGAAGGTTAAGTCTTCATTGGATAGTGGCAGATTACTTTCTTCACAAACGAGTTTTCATACTAATTAAAGTTCAATTTCAAGGTATGTATTGTAATGTCATTGAGATTTTTGAATGTTGTTTGTTGATGCATTGAGTGCAGATTATATTAGATGATCTAATCAGAATTTTATCAGTTCCATCTTTTTTTCTTTTTTCTTTTTTCTGTGATTGCATAATATGGAGATTGTTTAATTTTTCGATACTAGCATTTGTTATACTGATGCATACATGCATAATATACAATGCATTATGATGCATTGAAAATGCATTTACTATTCATTCGTTTAATATAGATTCAATAGTATGCATTTAATATAGATTCAATAGTATGCATAATAGTGTCCCCTTGGGATGGCATAGCGGTGAAGGTGGGTGGCCCGGGGCCGATAGATCATGGGTTCAATTCCCACTGGATACGTTATGTGTGAGCCTGTCACCCTGTCACATTAAGGGTGGTTTAACTCTTCTGTGTGATTTGCCGGCTATTGCACAGGAGCGAGGTTCATTACAGTGTGTACTATTGTCTGTGTCGATTAGACATTCAGAGATACATGGATAAATGTATCCATGGCTGGTGCCTTGAATTAGTGTCGACGATAACAAAATCAAAAAAAGTCTACGGAACATCGTTCCACCTTCTTCCCGTAGCATTGCATCAGTAACATGTTTGGGAAGATCCGTTTCTTGTTGGTTGCTTCAGTTTTTGACATGATCTATTGTACACATTCAACAAGAACAAAACATGCATCATTTGAAGTGACTTTCTCAATTAGACGATCTCCACATGGAAAACTAAAAACTCGATACACATCTTTCTCCTCTATAACAATCCTCCCTTGCACAGTGAGAATGAGCTCACAACTACTAGAATCGAAGTTGTCCACAATCTAGTATGTTAGTTGGAATGGCAGTTTGTCGATCCTTAAGTCGAAAAATTGCACAAAACCTAATCTAGTTATATCTTCTTTTTATGAACATTCTTTCTCGAAATTGCATCAAAATAGGAAGGAAAACCTTTCACGTGTGAGTTACCAGGAACAATGAAATTCATTTGTGAGTAAATTAAAAAAATACGACTCTCACCTGTAATAAAAAATAGATCCATTTCACTGGTAACATTGTAAGTTACCAACTTATTTTTAATTTACTGGTAACTTATATGGACTACACCTACTAATCAGTTTTGGAAATTTATGTGTTTCATGGAACTTGGACTTGGGAGGATCCACGATTCTATTCCTTGAAACCCGGCTCTTCAGATTTGGAGGTTCATTGACATCGACATCTTCTGAAGACTCTGTTATGCTTTAGTCACATTTTTTTCTCTTTTTACTCTTGTCATTGATGAGTTTGGAGCGTACTAACGAAATCAAAATGTAGGTTAATAATTTGAATGAAAATGCAAATGCAAAGCATACTCATTGAATTTCATGATATAAGAAAATGATATGTATGCAAGAAATATTTCTATGCATAAGCAAGTAACGACATATGCATTAACAAGTCTATCTATGCATATGAAAAATTTTATACATTATAATTCATCAACTTATGCATAAAAGGGGGAAAAAAACACAATATACTATTTATCTCTAAACATATGCATCATTTAACAAATATGTGTGCATCAATCACTCAATACAAACACATGCATCGGTCAAAAGTGAAATTTTTCCAAAGTATAACTGCATCAATACAAAGGGGAAAAAAATGCAACATACAACTTTTAAAGCTATAAAAGACGGTTTTCAATGAATTCCAACAAGGGTAAATAAAGAAACGAATCAAATCAAAAAAAAATTATAATTAAAAAATATTTTATTGATATGGTGCTAAAAAATTACAAAACGACGAATACCCAGTTGACTATAAAATAACAAAAATGACTTGCATAATGGACACAATCAAAGTAAATACATCAATACAAACCTTCATAATTCCTATTCCTGTCATCACTTTGGAAGATCGGCAATTCCTGCTTAAACAAGAGAAGAGCAATGCAACGGTAGAAAATGATTCTTCTCCAGTAATTTTCACCAATGGCAGACGAAGAGAGTAGATGCTTTAAGTAGAATATATTAATTGATTGCAGGAATAAAATCTTGGGCGTAAATTTTTACTCCATTAATAGAATAGATTTGTGTAAATTTTTCCTAAAACAAATTTTCTTATACATTATGCATTTAAAATTATAACCTTATGATATTACAATCTTTAAAATATGCAAAAGTCTTTAAAAAAAAAAAAAACTAACCATCAATGATTTTATTAGATCTTAGTTCTCATTTAGGTATTAGTTCTCATGGGAACCCTAAGCCTATGTTATATATCTTATACAATGTGATATATAAATTTTATTCAAGAAATATACTTTCTTTTTGTTCTTCAACTGGATATTCGTGGCTTTTATAGTCTTAATCTTGGAAAAAAGAAAGAAAGAAAAAGAAACATGAAATCAGGAAAAGTTAACGTAAAGACTCTCATTACGGACTAGGATTTTACAAAAACATCCAGAACTTTTGTCCTAAGTAAATAATAAATAAATTGGAAGAAGAAAAATAAGAGGGAGCATCCCATATGTTAGGGGTTCTTAACAAAGAAAACTGCAGGCAATATACATGATCAGTGAAGTTAAAGGGAAAATCTATCAGACTTGTAAATTGAAGCAGAGTTAGTCAGTGATGAGGGTCTCTGTTTATACCCACTGGGTGCATATTAGGAGAGTTCTCCACCACCTCCATATGGATGTCTTTGTCCAGCTTCGATTTCGACAGTGGCAGCGAATGTTGCTGCCTCGACTTCAAGTTGAGGTACGTGTAGAACGACATGCCAACAAGAGCAGTTGCGGCACCACCAATGCTCGTTACTCCCGGATTTGAACCAAAGAGAACGAATCCTCCTAAAAGAATGACACAAGTCTTGAACTGACCCAGAACCACATGTGTGGTTGCAGATGTTGCCCTGTTCCAATATGAAAATTCGACAGTTGCTAAGTCAGCTTAGAGGAATTAAACTTTGAGTTAAATGTACCGCAGTTGCAGAAGAGATGAAAGAAGCAAGAGTGGAGATAAGAGGAAGAAAGCTACCCGAGAGCTAGAGCACCGGACCACTGAAGCAAGAAGCCGAGAATGGCAGAACCACCAATGGTTGCAGTGTTGTAGCGGTTCCAATTGAAAGACAGCACGCCTGGAGGATCCAGTGAGGGCATTAGCATCACCAGGAAGAACAAAGTAATAGGCGTTGTCTTCCACATTAGCCTGTCAGACAGAAAGTCTCAATTAGTGTTTCATGTGTAATGAATAAGAGAATAGTTTGAACTCTAGTTTAGTTGCAAGATTATGAACATATATGACTTACGCGAGGGCAGTCCAGTTGTCTTGTTGTTGGAGATTAGACCACAATATTTTATTAACTGCACTTGGTACAATCCAAGCTACGGCTATGCAAGCACCGAAAAAATGAAACTGAAGATCCGTTACCGTTGCAACAGCAACGCCAATGGACACTACAGTAAGGGCAAACACCTAGAAACAGAGTGGTGAGTCATGGGAAAAAGGAAACTATCACATTTAAGGATGTCCAATCACTAAGAAGACTTCAAAGGTTAAGAAGATGTCAATATATCATGGTACAACCATAAGCGTGTTCCTTTTGCCCCACAGTTTGGGAACAGATAGACAATATATAATCATGGTTGCGTTTTAGATCTTTGAAATAACAAAACTGAAGTTACGAGGAACAAATTAAGAACTGATTGAAAACTGAAGTCGAGACTGATGGATATATCATGCTGTCGACTTTGTCTTATCACAATCATATCAATAGCTAAACCATACGCAACCAAGAACTTATTATGATGCATATGTGAATGTAATATAATACTACTCAGTACTCCCAACTGGGGAAGAACAAACAAACAGAAGTATGGTGGATCTTGAAAACAGACATTAATATAAAGGAAGTTGGTCCCCCAGCAGCTAAATAAGTTTTGTGGTATAACCTAGTTTCTACAACCGCGATAAATTTAAACTCACCTTTAGCCTCGAATTTTTTTTTCTGAACAAAATAAACTCAGCAAAAACAATAGCTGGGGTCACTGCAATCTTAGCCATCTGATAAAATCCGACGCTGGAGAAATATGTCATTAATACTTTAGAACCAAATAGAACTATGACATAGACAAGCAAAACAGATGCAGATTATTATCTCACCTATTATATTTCAAGCTTACATTTGCAAGACCAGTGGAGAGTGCCATAACTATACCAAGAGAAAGCAAAGAGGAGAATTTTGTTGACTTCGGTGGAGGTGATAGAGAAAGAATTGACATTGTTTTTAGAAGTGCCATTATCAACCAACTACAAACATAGTGAATAAAAGTCAAGAAAATAGGATAGTTAAATCCAGTGTTGACAAGTACCTGAAAAAACAAACAAGATCAAAGTTTAATTTATCAAAGATTTGACATAGCAAGGGTAGGAGCAAGATAGGTTTGTTTCTTACCAGTTTGTTCATCAAGATAATACTAACAGAAACCAAAAAATTAAATGTAAGGGCAATAGTGGGCGCCCACAGAGATTGTTGTTGACGCTTGGATCCACTGACTGACCGCAATTTGCTAAAAACAGATGCTCGTAATTCCTCAAGGGCTCTACCTAAAAGAAGACGGAAATACAATACATAACCAACATATAAATTCTAAACTTATATATCAATAACTCTATATGCAAAGGTAAACGGTTTCCAGTACAATCACAAGTGATTTCAAAATTCTTAACATCTCTTGAAATCAGTTCTATTATTTGGACATTCGGGAAGCTGCTTGGTTGAAATAGAAGAAGATTTAAGAATGTAGCTTCCAGAAGAAAAAAATGAAGTTAAGATGATCTATATATACGTGGAGAGAACAAGTCAAAGCAGGACAAAACATTTGAAGGGACATACAAATGGTCTCGCCTTCAACAAGAGAACTCCAGAACTTTTTTTGTTTCACAAAGCAAACTAAGCTTTTTTTTTTTAAACATTAACAGCTAGTAAGCCAAGCCGCAATAGTATGAACTATGTTGTATCACAGAAATGGTATAAATCATTCATATAAAGATGAACTGTCCTAAATGCCCCTTATTTTGAGTAATGTAGTTGAGATTTTGCCTCTAATAGTGAGTACATTTAAGCTAAACAAACAACAGTTTTTCATTATACTTCATGCTCAAATTGGAAAATTATGCTTATGACAGTAAAAACCACCAAGCCAAACAGCAACCATATAGCCCTTAATGGAACATCCCACTTCAAGCTCGAACGAAATTTCTGATGCAAATACAATTTCAGGTGTCTCAAAAAAAAATATTAACTTTTAGATGTAAAATGTAAGAGATTGTGCTGAACGTGGTAGATGGTTTGCTAAGTTCACAATTTCACAACCCCGTCTGTGGCTTTTGACCACTCGGCCACTCTCCCCAGGCCAAAATCTTCTGGCTTGACTTCAGCCCCTTAAGTTTACTCGGTACCAACTATTCAAATCGAAGCTTTTAATGTGGTCATTACTCATTACACACCTTTTTGTACATAAATTAGTAAGTGAGCATTTGTGCTACGAATTCGGATAATTCAATCTTCCTACAACTGAGATGATAGTGTTCATCACATCTTTGCCGTCTCCTAATAAATAAAAATCCAATCTTGGCAATCAGTAAAACCCTCATTAGCATAGCGGAATACACTCTACCAAATATCAGACATTTCAAACTCTATCTATCATTCCCTCCCAGGATTATCAAATTAAATCTGCATGCTTCCAATACTCAGAAGGCATTTCCATTTCTTCGAATTGTACCAAGAAACTATACCCCAAATACGAAGAAGACTAAATTCACAATACACAGAGAGAGAGATATAGTGAGTGAGAGAGAGAGAGAGAGAGAGAAAGAGACACGGAACCTCTTTCACCAGCGTCACTATCTTTGCGCTTGAGGATTTTCCTGACATCTTTTCTGAGCAAAAATCCGAACATCTCTTTTACTTTGGTGATTCAGATGGTGCCCCTAATTGTTCTGCATTTCCTCAAAAAGAAGAGTGATTGTGTAGGAGACTAGGACTGATGGATATGGGTGACTGGCACATTCACTCTGTGAGAGAGAAGAATACATACATTTCTGAGATGCTGTATATAAGAAAACCCTGATGACCAAAAGAAAAATAAGACAAAAATCTGTAAAATCTGCAGATTTAGAGAGAGAGAGAGAGAGGCTTTTGCGGCGAGATTGAGAAGAGTATATAGGGCCCTTGAGTGACTAGAGATGGCAATGGATCTTGAACCCAGTTCAGATCCGTGGATTCAAATTTATTTTTTTGAATTTGGATCCTAAAAATTTGAATTCATTGAATCTGGATCGGATCTGGACCTAGTTTAGAAATTATGGATTTGAATTTGGACTTTACGATATGAGATTCGGATCCGGTTCAGATCCGTCAATTTTTATAATTAAAATATTATTTTATTATCATATCTAAAATATTATATTTATATTATTCTACTTAAAATATCACATTATATTATTTGTTGAGCTTGAAATACTTTATTACTCCCTCCGTCCCAAAATTCTTGTCCGCTATTCCATTTTGGATTGTCCCAAAATTCTTGTCCACTTTCCTTTTTTAGTAAATTATTACACACAACTTTTTTGTGGGACCCACAACGTTATACCAATCTACACACAACTAACAACTCTCCTTAAAAATCGTGCAAAAAGCAAATTGGACAAGAATTTTGGGACGGAGGGAGTAGTACTCTAATAAATAGAAAAGAGGAAGGAGATTGAGTACCCACAGTCCAAGAATTTTGAAGTTTTTTTATAGAGAATATTGTAGTTTTATAGATGATTGTAATATTTTTATAATATCATGAGTATTTTGACTTTTTTTAATGATAGTAATGCTCTTATAGATTATCGTGTTATCGTAGAATTAATTAATTTAGTTAAATTTTAATTGATTTAGAATTTTTTTAATTTTAGTTAAAAAAAACTTATGAATCTGGGTCTAGACCCGAGACCCTGTGGATCCAATGGATCTGGGTCTGGATCTTATTTTTTGAGATCCAATGGATCTGGACTGGATTTGGATCAAAGTAAAAAATTCTGAATCTGGATCTGGACCGAGGAGGATCCGGTCCAAATCCGATCCATTGACATCCCTACTTGTGAGTGGCTTTGAAAGTATTGTACTCCCTCCGTCCCGTTTGAAACGGCCCGTTTCAAATGGGCACGAGAATTAAAAAAGTTGAAGATAAATATGAGAGATGAGTAGATGATAAAGTAAGAGAGAGAAGATGAGTGTGATAGTGAGAAAGTAGATAATAAAGTATGAGAGAGAAAATGATTATTATAATGAGAGTAGATAAAGTAGGTGAGAGAAATGATAAAATATGAGGAAACGGATTGTTTCAAATGGGACGTCCCGAAAAGGAAAACAGGTCGTTTCAAACGGGACTGAGGGAGTATTATTCTTAGTGAACATGGTTTTGCGGACTTGTTTTCAACGGGAAGGGGGCGTCTCAAGAAATATTAAATTCATTCAAGTTACAAAATAGAAATAGAAATTGATAAAGTGGGACACATTATTCGTGAAAACAAATGATCCATAAGGATCGGCCCAACATAGGGGACCAAACAAAACCAACATCGTTTAGAGCCGCTTCCGATACAACGATAAATAGGATCATATTCCCATTAAAAGCGCCTGAAGGGGAAGGGATATCCAAGCTTTATTTAGAAGAGCATGATCTTTACCAAATTCATGTGGGACATAATAATGGGCTCTTTAACATAAATAAAAAATTTAGCTAAATGTAATCAACCTTTTTTAAGAATAGTTAATTTTTTTCTTTCAGTTTGCATTTCAGATTTCGGGAGAAGATGGGAGTATAGAAAGAAAATGAAAAAAATGGGAGTACTAAAATAGATGTAGTCACCGACACACAGGTGAAGTGAATAAAGTCGGAAGTAGCAGGGGACCAAAAACCAGTCACGCTCCCTTCATATATTTATACAATATGCCTCTCTCTCTCTCTCTCTCTCTCTCTCAACCCAAGAAAACTGTGTAACGGTCCACTTTTGCCCATCTTTTTACTTTTTCTATGTTCCTCTCTTCTTATATAATACAACTATTTATATATAAAACTTGGTTTGATTTGGTTTAATTAGCAATTACCAAAAGCAGACAAATTGCACAGTAACTGAACATTTAAAGTCACGGGTTTGAATCTTGTTAACAAGTGGAGACTTGATTCAGTCACATAAAAAATATAGTGGAACTAATCGTATTTTGGCAGCAATGTACGAACTAACCCTTTTCTCCAGCAAAAATGTACAGAAAGTAGCAACTCAAAATGGATGGATACATACAGCTACAAGATTTTGGGAGTAAGTTTGTTGGCTACAAGTGTGGAGTAGATTAGCTCGTTCCATGCATCGGGCACTCCAGGAAGACACCAATGGCTGCAGTCTTGCCTTCGAGTAGAGACCTTCTTCAGGCCAGTCACGTTCTTTCCATAAACCGAGGGGTGTCCATCCTTGCGGTAATTGGTCAAGCGTGTAACGTTCAGCAGCACCACCTCCACCTGTGTTTCCTTGATCATTTCTTCCACGATCGTCATCTTCTGGGGGTAGCTATCGATGATCGCTCCTTGTACTACTGGTTCAGTCTCTCCGTTGCATGATCCACCAGAATCCCAGTCTCCACCTCTGTTGCCAAATTGGAGTGTAAAAAAAAACTCTTACTTGGGGAGGATATCATATAGATCGAGATACCTGAAATGAGCGGATGAGTAGCCACGGTAGAACACCAGCTGATCACGTTTTATGTTGTTCTTGATCCATGTGGCCCAGGTTTTGATAGCTCTCCTATATGCTTCCACAGAATCAAATCGAGGATGGATATAGTCGCCTTCCTTGTAGTAGTTTTTACTGCACAAACACTTGATCTAGTCAGATAGAACGAGCCAACACACGTAATAAACAAAGGCGTCGTCTCATATACCCTCTAGCCGTCTTCCCATGAGTCCACCAATGCCCCGTGTTGAACACAAGTATATCTGCTCTCTGCCAACGAGTAGCTGACTTGTCAATGCGGTCTATGGATAAAGTTGGATTGGAGTTTCCTTGTGGATTCATACGAGTCCCTTCTCTAACAAGGAAATGTGATCGAATAAATCCCACAGTGCAGTTATAATCCTGAAAGAACAGTTACATTTTCAATATCTCTGATGAAGAATGGCCCGGAAAGGACAAGTAATTGAAGGTTCTGCTTGATTTACGACAAATTTGAAAGTGAAATATCCTCTTCCTTTTGATATTTTGTGCCCACGGGTTTCGTACATTTTGCTCTTGTCAGGAAGACCTTCACGCAAAAGACATAGGAGAGATTCAAACTGGTTTCGGTTCATAGAGTCTCCTACCAGCATAAGCCTCTTTCCTCTCAATCTCACCAAGAAGTCTGTCGCATTAAACCTATACAGGAATGAAAAGCCATATAAACAGGCATGGCAAAAGGAGCTAAATATGGTGTCGATGTAAACAACTATAGCAAAGCATGATACAGACCCCAGCAAGCATGATTAAGCAATTGTATCTCTGTTATTTCCAGATCTATTTTCAGAAGCATTCAAGATACATGTCGGTTGTCAAAACATTATGCTCACAAAATTGCTAGGAGTCGAGTGATTCTGAATTCCAGGATAGAGCCCTTAATCTGTAGATTGTTGAACTTTTTAGGGGCTCGTCTATCTAATGAAGCCAATTTTTGTTCTGAATCAACCTATGATTCATAAACTGGCCCTAAGTTTGGCACTACTTTGGTCCCCTCTAATTTTACATACAAATGTTTTGAAAAATGCTTAGTTAGGTGTTTGCATAACAAACAGTCTTAACGTCCAAGCGACAGTAGAATCTATTCTCCCTTAAAGACTAATGTTTTCTGGGAAAGATGCTGAGTCGGCCTCCAGTGGCCTCCACTGACACTTGATTTCTGCAAAAATAACATACCAGCAATTTTTATCCAACTCTGAAAGGGGCTTTGCTAGCATGGTTGAGCAACAAGCTATCCTATCGCTCAAGAAAGTAAAAGGGAGTTTATATTATACCAAAGACTCGCACATTTGTTCGCCTCAAGATAGCATCTTCTGTTCAAACTAATCCTTCCTGAAATTACTACCTTCCAACTCCCAACTGCCTATGGCAACAGATTTAGAAAATTAAAATTATGGCAAGATAATTGTCATGATTATGAAGAATTGATTTCCAAGAGAAGCCAATGTCAGATCATTTACACCCAGAAAACAAATACAGAATTAGCTTTTCTTTGCATCATCCTGATTACACATCAAATACAATGACAAGAATTCTTCGTATTGTATTTCCCTTCCTGAATGTACCTACGTGATTTTCCAGTGGTTTTTCAGTTACATCATTAGTAATTTTACATTATACCACAGTTCACCTAAAATATTATTATCTCCAATTGGAGTAAGAATCACTTCATCGATCAAGTATATACTAAAGAAAGGCAACATTTGACTCATCTTCAGAACCCAGGGTACGAATCAAAGAATGCCGACAACATAAATTTATATCTAAGATTACTTGCTTGACTTCCTCTCTTAACTAATTAATCAAATCAACACATTCAAAGCACACAAAGATAGCGCCATAAGAGTAGCACAAATCAGCAAATCCATAAACAACAGCAGACATCAGTGGCAACAAAAAATGGACGAAAAGAAACCTTGGAAGTTCACATTCATCCGGTTTCCATCTCCACTGAGTATAGGCAGAATCAGGCCTCCCATTCCTCTGACAATCGAAACCCTCATCAACATAGGGGCAAGAACCTGGTCTGTAGATTGGATACCCTTCATCTTTCACCCATTTCCCCCTGTAAATATCACAATTCTGCAGCTTCTCCAGTATGGTATTATCAATTATACCTCCAGTTTCAGTATCTAATGAAGCAGCCCCCTTAAAAAACTCATTCTGCAGCTTCTCCACTATCGCCGTCTCTATATTTAATGAAGCATCAGCACTACTTTCTTCCAATTCTGCGCTACTTTTGCCGTTGATTTCAGATTTCGATGCAACGGTAACTGTTTTCTCCCCGTTCAACAACCCGGGCTCTGAGGTTTCCTGTGAAGTTTCATCATTACGATCGGAATTTGATGAAAACGGAATTGTCTTCTCCTCGTTCGACGACTCTCTCTCACCGGAATCATCTTCCGAATCGTGTTTTGGTGAAACGGACTGCTCTGAGGGTTTCTGCTTAGGTTCATCGAGATCAGAATCTGATGAAACGGGTGCGGATAGTTCTACATTGAGATCTTCTTGAGACTCGGGATGCGACAATCTAGAAGACGCTGTGACATTTCTGTCGGCATTATCTTCAGGATTAGACAATGATGAAGTAGGTGTTCTTAAATCTACGAGTTTGTCGTCAAGCTGTGGCGATCTCGGTACGAGGAGGGGGGCAGGAATTTGAGAGGTGAAGCTAAGATCTCCGAGTTTGGGTTCGAGGGCACTTTTGTTGAAGATGAAGAAGCAGAGGAGTGAGAGAAGGAGAAGAGAGAGAACGAGGAGCTTGTAGCGGTTGATCTTTTTGGGTAAGCTGGAGAAAGAAGCTGCCATATGGAGAAGAATCGCATGTTTCGATTGCTGCCATTCTGTTTTGGATTTCTACTCCAACTTTGATTTGCTTATTAGTACAATTGAACCTATTATCTACATTTTACACCCTCGAGGTTTTTGATATAGTCACTTTTCACCCTTTCTTTCTAGTACGAGATTTGGATTTATTTATTTATTTTCAAAATATAGAAAATAGGTGGAATAGTAAAAATGGAGAGCATATAAAAAATAAATAGAAGATTAGGAAAATTCCTTTTTTTAAATTCAATTAAAACATAATTGTTATAAACTAGAGAGAATGTAGAGAATAATAGAGAGAGTGAAAAATATGTGTATTATTATAAGGGTGAAGACCTCTATTTATAGAATACAAGATGTGTTATTAGGCTTTTAGGGTTTACATAGTCATCACAATATATGATAAGTATATATATAAAATATATTTACAACACTTCTCCTTTATTGACCATCCCTAAAAGAAATTGTTGTCTCGTTAAAAACTTGCCAAAAAAACTCATTGGGATAAAAACTGGTGGAAGGAAAAAGAGTACAGCTACTCCACCTCAATATAGTCATTGTTGATTTTCGAGTCGGCACATATCGATCTTGTGTACCAACTTCGTAAATATTGATGTTAGTAATGTCTTTGTTAAAAAATCCGCTAGATTGTCGCTTGAGCGAATTTGCTGGATGTTGATGCCACCACTCTTTTGGAGATCATGTGTTGCATTGGCTCTTTTGTGAATCAATCTCAGTGACTCATTTACTCGTGTATTGCATTTGATGTCTCGTTAATAATATTAACTAAGAAAACCCTTTGGGAAAAAACTTAGAAAAAAAAAAAGAGTACAACCATTTAACCTTCAGGAGTCAGTCTAATCTTCAGGATTATTTACAATTCGTTACTTCCCCTCAAGATAACAATCTTCAAGGTTATATTTAAGGTCTACATTAATATGTGCAACACAAGTTTAATTATTATCAATAGAGAATAGCATGGAATATGTCAATATATCATTACTCTCATAAATATACCAATATCATGTTTGTCTTGAAGATAACAAAAGATGATCAATACCATTTCAAATTCTCCAATTGCACATAAGTAAGGAACTTCTGGTCCTAAAACATCTTTGTTATCTTCTATAGGTCTAAATGACTCTCCATCCACTTCAAGTGATTGAAGCAACCATTAGGTAGCTATGTGGATGCGATAATAACGTCTTTTTAAAGACCTTTTAGGTAGGTCGACTAGCATAACTCCATCAGGGAGATGCTCGATCTATAGGTCGAGACAATTATTAGTTCAACCCAAGTCTTTCGATTCTAACTCCGTCTTTAGGCATGAGTTGATTTCCTCAGGTGCTTTTGCACATAATGATTCACATATCATTTTCAGGAGGAATTTGGAGTGATGTGTTCTACTTTTGTGTTCCGTGGACTTCTCATCTTTTAACACCAATAAATCTCTCACGCTTCTGGCGTTAAAGAGCCTCGATCGATTTATTTTGTCTTATAAAGAACTTTAGTTCTTTCATAGTGCATATACACAACATGTATATTAGATTTTAGTCACTCCTTTTGCACTAAATAATTTGATGAACTTCTAGTTCATAGTGCGTGAATCTAAATAATTAATCAAACGAGATATTTGCGGCATTCATATTTTAATCTCCCCTTAATGCCAACAATAGTTGAGTTGGATTATAGAATCACATGTTAATCAATAAAATAGTCCACAAGTAGTGACCCTATATATGTCATGTTGACGGAGTAAACACATAATTTTCAAGTATTAAACTCTTTAGGAGTCTTAACCAAATTCAAATAACAATTTAAACTGTTTTGCTATCAGTTTTCTTCTTGAAAACATATGAGAAAATATCTTCACTTTTAGATACATGTTGTTCTTACAACGATTTTGCAATTTACTTGAAAATATATTTTTGACTTACTTGATTCAAGCAAGTTAAATCATTTAGGGATTTTCAAGTATACATAACTATCAAGTGAATCAAATAGATAGATATTTACTATATCTATAAGGTGCATATCAAGTCTTTGTGACATAAGTAGACTAATCGAACTCTTAAATATGATTACGTCTATTATATGAGAGTACATAATTAATTCCTGATCTTTGAGAGAAACATTTTGTTACGAGTAGTGCCCTATATCTCGTAATTTTTCATTTCTCGTTGTAACAAAGACATATTTGTATCCTCCAGGGGATATACATTCCGGATTTTGGAACTACAGTCCAAATGTTTCCAGCTTTTTAGGGAATTTTAATTCACCTTGTACGACTTCGTTCCTCTTTGTCCAATTATTTATATCTTGACAATCTCTAATAGATCGTCATTGAGAATCCTCGTTATCATTTCAAGAGTCATATTGAAGGTGAATATATCATCATGCGTTCACGACGATAATTGATCTCTCCAATATATTGAAATCTCATAATTTCGGGATGCTTGTAGTTCTTCATGAACTTCAATTGATTAATCATTTTCATCATGGTTTGGTTCATATCTTGTACCCCTTTATCTTAGGCACAAAAATTATTTTTGAACCAATTGGTAGACCATATTTTTGACTAAATGCATTTGCTGTCATTTATGCTTGTCCTTCAATGACATGAATTCTTGTTGGGGGTATTGCAGCAAATGTATGACATTGTCACTTCTTATATATATACAAAAGCATCAAGAAGTTGGTTTGCAATCTTTTGCATGTGACGTTTTCGACTTCTTGTCACATTGATTACTTTTGGAAACCAAATGTGATTAGTTTGTTCTTGTATTTTTTGTTGGATGTAGATTTCACATTGATTACTTTGGGAATCCAGATGTGAAATATGTTCCACCTAATCTTGGGAACGTTATTATAATAACAATCTTCTTATGAGACTCATATTTGTACGAACAAAAACAATTTTGTGTATGGTCATGAGCAACTAATTGTTTAATCTCAATCCCAAAGCTAAATAACATTAAATCCTCTTCAGTAGGAACTTGGAGTTTAATAAACTCACTCGCTTTATCAAGACAGATCTTCTTGATGGAATTGAGCTCTTTATTTTTGAAATTGTAGTTCTATCAAGTGCTATATTTCTTCTAGAAATCGAGCAAATCATGGAAATTAAAAGATTTTTCATGATCTATCTGCAAGGCCCATATGAATTTTCAATTATGTTGCGCATCATAGTTGCTTGCAGATATCCAAACTTATCATGTCAAAGCATAAAGCTCTTTTGAACTTCCGGTTCATGACATGTTTTCTCTCATTTGTTTTAATGAATGTATAATACATTCAAGGTGGTAGTGTGGTACGTTTCTTTTGTTTGCTTCAAGCTAAATAAAAAAGAATCACTACCTTTGTATATTATTTCAATATGGTATCCATTGCGAACGGATATCTTAAAACTTAGTAAGTGTCTTCTAGACTTACTAGAGTAAAGAGCATGCTCAATAGTTAATTTAGTATCATATGAGAGAATGATACAAGCTCTTCGGGAGCCTTTAATGATGTTCGATGCACTAGATTTTAAAATCTTGCAATTTAAGATTTATGCTTTAGGGAGGACAATCAATTAATATATTTACGCAATCCCGTTGGGATGCTTGTTTCATTCTATTATTATCTATCTTGTGCCTCCTATTGGTAGATGAACATCAATTAAAGAACATGTAATATTCTTCAAGAATAATAATTGTGCTACTTCAAGAGCAACAATTAGAGTGTTAATAGTAATTGTGCGACTTCAAGAGCAACAATTATAGTTATGAGCATATAGCATTTGCCAAAATCAAGAGCTTTAATCATTCTTCAAGAACATATAGTATTATTCAGGAATACAAATTGTGCTATTTCAGGATAAACAATTTTAGTCTATATTAAACTACTTCAGGCGAAAGGCTAATATTTTGTAGAAACTCAATTGTTCTTCAAGAACATATCGTATTCTTTGGGAATATCAATTGTGCTACTTCGGGAGCAACAACAATAATAATTCAAGAACCAAAATTCGCCATCAATAAAACATAATATATAAATGCTCATAGAAAATATATAATATTCTTCAGGAATACTGATTGTGCTACTTCTGGAGCAACAATTCAAGTTGAAAATATGTTTTGGAATTGCTCTTTCAAGTGCATATAATATTCTTCAAGAATATTAATGTATTGTGTCATTTCTGGGGGCAACAACTATAACAATATAAGAGATCAAATAAATCTTCAAATTGTCGACGCCTTGCAAGGAGTAAAGACTTTAAACAAGAGAACAATCGTGTTGATAACGTGTTATAAATTAGAGAGAATGTAGAGAATAATAGAGAGAGCGGAAAATAAATGTGTATTATTATGAGTCTGGAGACTTCTATTTATAGAGTACAAGATGGACTATTGGGATTTTGGGTTTACATGGTCATCACAATATATGGTAAGTATATATAAAATATATTTACAACAATAGTTGAATTAATATTATGAAAATTCAATTTTGTCTAAAATGTACTTTTTAATTCCGAATCTGTTGTAAAAATATTAAATATGGAGATATACCATATACATGATGACCATTATAAATCCTAAAGGCCCAAAAGCTCACTATGTAACTTTATAAATAGAGGTCTTCACCCTCATAATAATACACATCTATTTCCCGTTATCTATATTATTCTCTCATTCTATTTAGTTTATAACACATTATCAACACGAAAGCTTTTCTCCCAAAAGAAGATATCCACGACCAAAGGTATAATTCCTTCTCTCGACACTCATTTGTGTTTTTGTAATGATTGGTAAAGAACATTGATTTGTTCAAACAAACGTGTTTTTAAAAATTATAATCATGTTTTGGAAATTAATAAACAAACATGTGAAATCATTCCTTTAACTCACGTACGTATTTTTTTTTAATATTAATGGAGTAATCACTTTCTTTTATTAAGTTATGTGTGGCGGTGACACAATATCAATTAAAATTATATAAGATGCTCATTTAATTTCGGATTGATTACTCTTATTATATTGTTATTATTGTTGCTCCTAAAGTAACAGTACACTAATATTCCTGAAAAATATTACATGCTCCTGAAGAGCACTTACAATTAATATTTCTACATATGCACTTTTTTGTACTTATTTATTTAATGCTTTAATCTCAATTCCCGAAGTAGCAGAAATGATATTACTGAAGAATATCCCATGCTCTTAAAGAGCATTTCAAACTTGCTTATTAAAATTGTTGTTCCAAAAGTAGCACAATTTAATATTTTTGAAGAATATTACATGCTTTTGTAGAGCAACTTATGATTTAGGTGATATATGTTTATTCCTGAAGGAAAACATAAGTCTTTATAGACATTGATAAAACTTTTTCCCTTGTGCAGAGTTGCACAAATGGCAATATCACCAAACTTGAGTTCGTTGCATTTGACATATCTGTCAAGAACTATATATCATGGATTGTTGATGTCGAGATCCAACTGATCTCAAGGGGTCTAGGAGAGACTATACAAGAAGGAAACATCACACTATTGCAGTATCACGCAAAGGCACTGATTCTCCTTTGTCACCATCTTCATGGTGATCTAAAAAAAATAGTATCCCACTGTCAAAGATACGTATGAATTGTGGAACAACCTCAAAAGAGGTTTGATCACCAAAGGATTGTTATCCTTCCTAGAGCTCGATACGAGTAGATGCATCTTAGACTGCAAGACTTAAAATCTGTAAGTACATATAATTTTGAATTGTTCAAAATTAGATCCACAATGAAGCTATGTGGAGAAACAACCATTGATGAAATGATGCTTGAGAAAACATTATCTATATTTTATGTTTCTAATGTGCTCCTACAACAACAATATAGAGAGCGTGGTTTCAAAAAGTACTCCGAACTTATATCTTGCCTATTGGTTGCTGAGCAAAACAATGAATTGCTCATGAAGAACCAAGAGTTAAAACCCATTGGTTTCTCTGCATTGCCTGAAGCCAATGCAACGAATGGACATAGTGTGGAAACCGACCTGGACATGGGCGTGGTTGTGGTCGTTGTCGTGGTCGTGGTCATGGTTGTGGTCGTGGGCACCGACATAGTAATTTCGACCACGCTACCTCGAGCAACAAAAGGTCTAAGATATCTAAAGACCACAATTCATCCAAAAAGGAGGATACATGTCATCAATGTGGCATGAATGGGCATTGGTCTCGTGCTTGTCATACGGCGAAACACCTTGTGGATCTATATCAGAGTCGATCAAGGGAAAAGTAACGAACGAGACCAATGTCCTTGACTATGATGGTTCGACTGATACTACAACTCACTTAGATCTCTCATATTTCTTTAATGACCCAAACGAAAACATTGATGGCTTAATTGGTGGAGGTGTGTTAGAAACAATTATTGCAGCTTTTCGCATATTTAGCTTTTATTATTTATCTTTGTTAAGCAGTTCATTTCATTTGCTAAGAACTTTTTTTTTAACTATTACTTTTCTTTGGACTATTGTCAATTGCTTTTAAATGATTAGAAATTTTATTTTTTTGAAAACAATGTCTTAGAAAATGCAAACGAATTATTGTGATATTTGTTTAGTGGATACCATTCTCCAAGATAAAAAAACTATTTAAAAAAATTAACATTAGCTGAAGATAATGATAATACTATATTTGGTGCATCAAACATTATTGAAGGCTTCGAAAGAGCTTGTATCGTTCTACCAAATGATACTAAATTAACGATTGAGCATGACCTTTACTCTAATAAGTCTAGAAGAAACTTACTAAGCTTTAAAGATATTCGCTGCAATGGATACCACATTGAAAAGATGTCAGAAGGTAGTAATGAATTTCTATGCATAAATTCTTTTGCATTTGTGTTGAGTGATGATTTAGTCTCCAGCAACAGCACAAAATGTTGGGAAATGATTCAGTCTTCTCAGTTGATATCTAACTCAGTAGCCATGTGCTAGGAAAACTTGCTGAAGATTTGAAGATCCCAAAACCCTATATTGATTGGTGAACCTTTCTGTTGTAATCTGTTTTTGTCTCTGAGGTTTCAGACTCAGCAGACACTCTGCTCTGGTTCAGGCACTCAGTAGATTATCTACCTCAACACCAGAAGTAGAAGACTCGGTTATCTTGGACTCAACGGGAGCAATATATCGAAAGGAGTCGGTGGGAACCGAACTCGGCAGAGTAGTTCATCGAACTCGGAGCCGATCATCGGTAGAGCCGACTCCAAGATGAGCATGCTATCGAATCGAGATCGACTCAAGCAACGGCTAGACGTCTTCCGACCGTCGGGATCTTTAAAGTCAAATCGCCAGAGTCAATACGAGGAAGAGAGAAGTCAACTTCGGATCTCCTTAAAGTCCGTTCGTCTCAACCACTTTCCGAACCTCGACCAATGACAAGCAGCCCACTGTCCTATATCCGTTAAAGCCGCAAGTCAACAACTTTCCGGAAATGGAGGGAAAGGACATCGCTACCATACTTCGAAAGATCCGTTAGCTACCCAAAAGAGAGAGACAAAGGATCGTCATCTCCAACGGATCTATCCTAATCTCTTCTCTATAAATAGAGGGATAAATCAAATTGAAGCTCACCTATCTTCGCATACACAAGAACACACAGAGCATTCAACAAGCAATTCAAAAGCCTAAGTCTTCCGCAAGAAGTTAGAAGAAACAATCTCCGGCGAAAGACTACATTTCTGCTCATAGGGAACCAAGCTGAATTGAACTATACAACCTCTAGTATCCAAACGACGTTACACGAACCTAAAGCCTATACTCAGCTGTTCGTCGTTCTAGAAGCCACTTCCTTGTTCCCTATCCCTCTAACCTAAGCTCAACCGATTAAATCCATAGCTTAGACGAAGGAGTTCACTTCTAAACTAATCCTTATTGTAAAGGACTCCTTCACTGTTGGAGAGTTTTTCAAACACTTAATTTGATAACCTTGTAAACTGAGACTTGCTCAGTATAAATCTCAAGACCAGTGTTTGTCCAGCGTATAAACCGACTGAGACTATCTCAGTATAATACATAGCCTCCTGATCTTTCGGGAGAGTGGACGTAGGATTGTTGGATCCGAACAACTTTAAAAATCTCTGTGTTCCGTGTTCTTTATTTTACTGTTGCATTGATTTACTGTTTATACTGAAAATATCTTTTAAATCATTCAACTGAGTTTCAGCAAACTTAATCGACCACACTAATCTACTGAAACTATTTTGATAAAAACGTTTTCCTAACTCAATTGAATTTGGGCCTACACATTTCCGCACTACTGAACTCTATCTGAACAATACTGAATTTGGGCCTACACTATTCCGCACTACTGAACTCTATCTCGAAAGATACTTGAATTCGACTCTAAGTCGGTAGCGAGGTCTCGGTAGAGTCGGCCACTCTACCACACGATTCGAACAACTTATCCGGTCCGCCGAACTTGTTCGAGACGACACCCTCCCGAAAAGGACTGTTCGTGTTTAAGTTGAGAAATCGGTTTTTAGGTGTATTCACCCCCCTACACCTGAACGTACTCTCGGGACCAACAATTTGGCCAGAAGCATATCTAAGAAAAATTATCAACACTACCATCTGAAATGTATTACACATTCATAAAAGTAATTGAGACAAACCATGTCATAAATTCGAACTTCAATGACTCAAAAAAACTTTTTACTTTGGCATGATATGTTTGGACATCTAGGAGCAACTATGATGCACCACATTATTGAAAACTCATGTAGACACAATATAAAGAACCAAAAGATTCTAATAACACATGAATTCCAATGTGATGTTTGTGTGCAAGACAAGTTAGTCATTAGACCATCCTACATAAAGGTCAATATAGAATCTCCATCTTTCTTGCAAAGAATTCAAGGATATATTTGTGGACCTATACATCCAATGATATATTTGTGGACCTATACATCCACCATGTGGACCATTTCGATACTTTATGGTATTGATTGATGTTTCTTCATGATGGTCCCATGTATGCTTGTTTTATAGTAGAAATACAACTTTTGCTAGACTACTTGCTCAAATAATAAAATTGAGAGCTCAATTACCAGAGAATCAAATCAAGAGGATTAGCCTTGATAATGCTAGTGAGTTTCGATCAAGCATTTAATAGTTATTGTATAGCTATTGGGATTGAGATTGAGCATTCAGGTTGCTCATGTTCATACACAAAATGGTTTAGCAGAAGCGTTTATTAAATGTCTTCAACTTATTGCTAGACCTTACTTATGAAATCAAAACTCCTAATTTTGGCTTGGGGGCATGCCATATTACATGCTGTGTCATTAGATCGGATTCGGCCCATAGCCAACCAACAACATTCCCGAATGCAAATTGTTTTTAGTAGGGAAACTGTTGATTCTCACTTACGAATTTTTGGTTGTGTTGTCCAAGTCCCAATTGCACCCCTAAAACATACAAAAATGGATCCCCAACGAAAGCTTGAGATATAGGTTGGATTTGATTCGCCCTCGATTATAAGATATCTTGAACCTTTAACGGATGATCTATTACTGCACATTTTGTAGATTGTCATTTTGATGAAATGACATTTCCAACATTAGGTGGAACAAACCTACATTCAGAAAAGCAAAAGGAAAACTCTTGGAATGAAAAAAACCTTGTCACATTTTTTATTCCAGGAGTAATCAATGTGAACAAGAAGTTGAAAAACTAATTCATTTGCAAGAGATTGCAAATCAAATTCCTGATGCTTTTGTAGATACAAGAAAAATGACACTATCTCATATACCTAATGCCAATACACCATCTAGAATTAGTGTCCCTGAAGGACAAACATCATTGGCAGCCAATGAACCTAAAGTTAGTGAAAAAACGTGGTCCACCAATTGGTTTCAAAGATTCTATGCCTAGAAAAAGAAAGGCACAAGACACGAACCAAATAATGACGGAAATCATTGATCAAAATAATGTAGTTCCTGAATAACCACAAGCGTCCAAAAATCATGAGATCTCAATCAATTACTTATCTTCTAATACGATATTGGAGAGAGAAAATATCGTCATGGACGATATATTCGCCTTTAATATGGCTCTCGAAGTTCTAAATGAGGATCATGAACTGCGGTCTGTTAAAGAATGTCAAAATAGACATGATTGGCCAAAGTGGAAAGAAGCCATACAAGGTGAATTAAATTCCCTTGAAAGCCGGAAAACATGTGGACTCGTAGTTCAAACTCCGAAAAATGTTATCCCCTGTAGGATACAAATGAGTCTTTATTAGAAAGAGAAACGAAAATCATGAAATTATGAGATACAAAGCAAGACTCGTAGCACAAGGTTTCTCTCAAAGACTGAGAATTGAATATGACGAAACATACTCTCGGGTAATGGATGCGATTGCATTTAGCTTATTGATTAATCTAGTTGTTAATAATAATTAGGCCACCTATTTATCAATTAATTGATCCAGCCAATTAATTTCAGATAAATAATTCTCACATTATTAAATAATGTATAAATACATTAATTTATTAATAATAATTCCATAGAGAATAGAATAAATGATGAGCATCTATTTAGGCTAGACCAGGGATCTAATACAAGAAATAAAGTCGGACCTCAAATTAATTAATTAATTAATTATCTGTGCTCGGTCTATAGCAAAATTAATTAATAAACACACATTCATTCGACTAGAGAATCCGTAATGACTTATCACTTTATCCCAACTTGAGCATGGGCTTGTGTTTCAGACTTAATTAATCCCCGTATTTAAGAAACAAATATCCGTTATCTAATTAAGCTCACTGACAGCTTAAATTAATTAACATCTTATTATATCCTGAGTAGTACCGCACTCGACATTATTAACACACCTAAAATTAATTAATCAGTCGGGTTTAGTATGCTAATCCTTACGAGTTCCTTAGGGGATGTTATCAACCTAAGTAATAGGGATACGGATGCAAGATACAGATTACCAGCCTGAGCTACAAATAACTACTATCACCTAAGAAACGTAGATCCAGTCGCGATGACATTCACCATAGTAAGTCAAAGTGATAGATAGCTAAATGCACTCAACTGAACTCTTATCAAGCTTAAGACCAAATTAAGTCCCCGAGATCTTTGTTTCTCCACTAAGATCAGCTAGGAGAACACATGTCACTGTGATTCATCAATACACCACCTTCAGTGTACAGTATAGACAAGCAACCAAGACAGATCACTTCTTATCTAAACTGCAGCTTAAACCGACAACTTGTCCTTAAGTTGTCTCAGCTATGATAAATGTTTATATCTTGTTAGTTCAACTAATTGTACAGTCTTCTGTGATCTACAACACACTACCCAATCTAACTTTTATACAAGATAAATGACCAACATGTGTGAATATAATTAATCAGATAGGACAATAAAACAGTGGAAATGAAAACACATTGTATACAAGCAAAAAAGCTGCTTCCATGATACAAAATTCTAACAGGTGTGTCAGAAAGGCTTGATATGCGCCTAATAGATGTAGTGACTGCATATCTATATGGTTCACTAGATAGTGGCATATATATGAATAACCTTGAAGGATTTACTTTTCCTGAGCATATAAATCCAAACCCAAAAGCATGTTTTCAATTAAACTGCAAAAAGTTTTGTATGGGTTGAAGTAGTCTGGAGTATGTGGTATAATAGACTCAGCGAGTATCTCTTGAAAGAAGGGTTGAAAAATGAAGATGTTTGCCCTTGTGTTTTCATTAAGAAAACTGACAATGGATTTGCAATCATAGCAGTTTATGTAGAAAATTTGAATTTAATTGGGGCTCCTAAAGAGCTCAATAAAACTGCTGAATACTTGAAAAATGAATTTGAGAGGAAGGATTTAGGAAAGATAAAATCCTGTCTTGGTTTGCAAACTGAACGTGTCCTTGAAGGACTATTTGTTCATCAATCTTCATACAAAGAAAAAGTCTTAAAGCGGTTTTATATAGATAAAGCACATTCATTATCATCATCAATGGTCATTAGAACACTTCATGTGCATAAAGATCCATTTCGACCTACTGAAGATGGCGAAATGATACTTGGTCATGAAGTACTATATCTTAGTGAAATCGGAGCATTGACTTATTTAGCTAATTACGCAAGACCAGACATAATTTTTTTTTCTGTAAATCTTCTCGCAAGATATAGCTCTTCACCCACTTTTAGATATTGGAATGGTGTTAATCACATTCTACGTTATCTAAAGGGTACCATTGACCTTGGATTATACAATTCCAAAGGTTCTGATTATTCTCTAGTTGGGTATGTAGATGCTAGTTATTTATCCAATCCACATAAAGCCAAGTCACAAACTGGCTATATTTTTACACGTGGAGAAACTGTTATATCTTGAAAATTTGTTAAGCAAACCTTGATTGCAACATCCTCATATCATTCTAAAATAATTGCAATCAATGAAGCAAGTCGAGAATGTGTGTGGTTACGGAATATGACAAGTCATATCCAAGAGTCGTGTGGATTGGCTTCTTCGAAGAACAATCCAACGGTGTTATATGAAGATAATGCTGGTTGTAACACGCAATTGTAGGGAGGCTACATCAAAGGTGAACAAACAAAGCATATTTCTCCCAAGTTTTTCTACACACATGACCTCCAAAAGAATGACAACATTCATGTCCAACAAATACGTTCGAGTGATAAACTTATTCACAAAGGCATTATCGACATCGATGTTCAAGAAGTTGGTACACAAGATTGACATGTGCCGACTCAAGGATCTGCAATGATTATTTTAAGGGGGAGTAGTTGTATTCTTTCTTCCTTCGACTAGTTTTTATTCCTTTAGGTTTTCTGGTAAGGTTTTAGCGAGACAACAATTTCTTTCTAGGGATGGTCAATCAAGGGGAAGTGTTGTAAATATATTTAAAATGGAGATATACCATACATATGATGACTATTGTAAACCCTAGAGACCCATAAACCCACTATGTAACTCTATAAATAGAGAACTCCACCCTCATATAATACACATCTATTTCCCGTTAGCTCTATTATTCTTTAATTCTATTTAGTTTATAACAAAATCTTCTTAGTATTTTTAAATTTTTGTGATTCCGCCTTAATCTTGAAATTATAGATTTACAAGTCTAAATTCTTAAACTTATTAATTTTCCAAATCCGCCATAAGTCTACAAATCAAAGAGTAATTGTAATTTGTATTAGACAAATAATTTAATAAATATATTCCAAATCTAGATTTCTCTACATCAGAAAACCCGAATAACAAATTGCTTGATTCTTCACATACGTTTAAAGTCATGGCATGACAAAATAAAAGTAGACAAAATGGGGGTAGCATTCATGACTTGACAAAACTATGTACAACTCTAACTGTGTAAGGTACAAACAAGGAGAAACTTCTTATTGTTGTGATTCATCATGGTGAAATGGAATGGAATGCTAAAGGTAGGATTCCGATAATTTTGTCATCAAGAAAAGAGTAACAAACCCTAGTTTTCAAATACTAATTTTCGATAAACTACGAGCATTATTCATGAAAGAGAAGGAACCGAGATTGGGTGTGTACTAACATGTTCTTCACCGTCACTGTGAGTCATTGGAGATGCGATGGTGAAACCTTGAGTAGAGAGATGGTGAAACCTTGTGAAGAGAATATGAGAATTCAAAGAGTATGCAAGTGTTTAACCGTTGGGAAGATGAGAATTCAAGGAGTGATGTTGCAAGTGTAACCGCTGCATTGTATTCTAGTAGTGGACGCGAGTTATTCATTCAAACTAGCCTTGATGTGTGTGTGTTATTTATTTATTTATATATATAGAGAGAGAGAGATGGACTAGGGTGCATCATGTCCAATTTATTAATTTTGACTTGGTTTGACCCGGATTTGACCCAGTCCAATATTTGAAAAAATAATAAAAAATTAAAAATTAAAACCCTCGCCTCCCCTCCCACTATTGCCTCTCTCTCCACTCCTCTTTCTCTCTCTGTATCTCCCCCCTCTCTCCCCTCCCCTCTCCCACCTTCCTCCCCCCTCTCTCTCTCTCTCCACTCCCCTCTCTCTCTTCTACCATCCACCTTCCTCTCTCTCCCCCATCGTCCTCTTGACGAGAAGAGGGGGATAAGATGCTACAACTGTTCTTAACGGTAGCGTTCTCGGCTGCGCCGCTCATTCTCTACATTCTACTGCTCCGCAGCCTCAATTAGTTCGTCGAGACGATGGTGTTTGTTGGTCCCGTGAGTGAGTTCAGGTGTAGAGGGGGGGGGGGTGAATACACCTGAATCCAAGTTTCTCAACTTTCGAACACGAACAGTCCTATTCAGGAAGGTGCCGATCGAAATAGTTCGGAGGCACTGCACAACCGTTACGAATCGTGTTAAAGGCTAAAAAAGAGTATCGACTCAGTGAGATCTGCTAACTGACTAGGTTAGAATTCAGTATCGATCAGTGAGAGTTCAGTGTGCGGAATTGTGTAGGCCCAAATCAGTTTTAATGAGGAAAACGTTTTATGCAAGTCTCAGTTCAGTAGATAAGAGGTTCAGAATACTGAGACAGTTAAATCGACTTTAAATATGATGTTCAGTATGCACAGTAAAACCAATGAAACAGTAAGTAAACGACACGAGATGTTTTTAAAGTGGTTCGGATATCAACAATCCTACGTCCACTGTCCCGATAGATCGGGAGGCTATTTATTATACCGAGTTAGTCTCGGTCGCCTTGTACACCGGACAAAGCCGTGGCTTGGGGATTATACTCGAGCAAGTCCCGGTTTACAATTCTATCAAACTTTAAGTGTTTGACAAACTTCTCCAACAATGAAGGAGTCCTTATACAATAAGGATTGGGTTCAAATGTGAACTCCTTCGTCTAAGCTATGGATATAATAAGTGAGCTTAGGGTTAGAGGGATAAGGAACGAGAATGTAGCTATCTAGAGCGACGAACAGCTGAGGGTTTAGCTATAGGTTCGTGTCAGTCGCTTGGATACTAGAAGCTTATGTCGGTTCAGCTTGGTTCCTTTTGAGCTGTATGTAGTCTTTCGTCGGAGATAACTCGGTTGATTCTTGCGGAAGACTTAGTCGTTAATTTCGCTCGTTTGAATGCTCTGTGCATTTCTTGCTTCTATTGCACTAGGTTCTTGGGTGCTTCAAATCTTGAATGATCCCTCTATTTATAGAGTGGAGAGAAGAATAGATCCGTTGGAGACGATCTTCTTCTTTTTCCCTCTTTTGTGGTAGCAAACAGCTCTTTTGTGTAGGTAACAGTGTACTTTCCCACCTTTTACGGAAATATGTTGATTGTAGCTTTAGTAGGTGAGACGACACGTGTATGCTTGTCATTTGTCGAGGTGGATGTGGTGGTTGAGACAGTAACAAACTTCGAGGCAACCGAAGTTGACTTCTCTCTTCCTCGTACTTGACAACACCGATAGCTTATCAAAAGATTCGCACAGTTCGAAGACCGTCGGCCGATGCCGAGTCCGATTTTGTATTCGTAGATAGACGGTGAGAAGGGTCTACCGAAAATCGGCTACGAGTCCAGTGAACTACTCCCGCCGAGTTCAATTCAACCGACTCTCTCGATATCGCTTCGCCGAGTCCAAAGATTCACCGAGTCTCCTACACCGGTGCCGAGGCCGATGAGCTACCGAGCGCCTTGACCAGAGCAGAGTGTCTACCGAGTCCGAAACCTCGGAGACAAATACGAATACAAAGGAATGGTTCACCAATCGGATAGGGTTTTGGGATCTTCAAATCTTCTCAACGGTCGAGCACGAGGCTACCGAGCGTGATTCAAGATAGAAGATAGAATCATTTCCCACAAGTATGATCATGCCGAGGATTGAATCATCACCCAACAATTTCCCCCTATTTGATGATGCCAAAACCTATCATCTATGTCCTATCAACTATGCTAAACACTAACTTACTCGAAACAGAGCTCCTTACAAATATTACAAGTAGGATCGGTGGAGTTGTCGGTAAGTGCTAGACTACCGAGGTAGACAGAGAGCGCAACAATTTCCCCCTTTACAATAATTTCCCCCATGCAACAATTTCCCCCAAAGAGAAATAGTAACTGAAAGTCTAGTCTATCAGAGATCTAACCGAGCAAAAACTGACAAGTAAATAAACAAAGTGTGTGTGTGTCAGTAATCACTTCAGTGATTCTAAGTGTTAAAGCATAAAGCAAACACGACTGTATAGACAACAAGTAGTTGTCAGAGCCAAAAGCGTATTGTATAAATATAAGAGAAATTCAAGATGTACAGATACAATCTTGCTATGCTAAGAGAATGAGTTAAAGATCTAAGGAGGAGGGCCACTCGAACTTCTTGATTCTCGTCCATGAACTCTTGAGTCCGATCTTCGGGGAGCGGCACTCCATACATCCCGTATGTGATCTTCCTTAGCTTCGTAAATTCGCAAAATCGCAGTGCTCATCTTGCACAAAGTTCTTTCTTCGCGTCGCATGCTTCACTTCAGCTTCAATCGTACCAAAGTGTATCGAGTCATCCCTGTCTTCTCGGTGGAGGTATGATTCCGGGTCCCGGAACACCGACTTCTAAACCTTCGATATGGCTTTGTCGAGGTATGGGTAGAGTTCGGGTTCGTAGCGAACATCCATTCCATGTAAGCTTCAATCCTTGTCCCGTTGGACCGGAACCTCCGTAAATAGTTCCTCTTGATGAACTCAATTTTCGCATTTTCCCATCTTTGATTGAGCTCACTGGTATCCATTCATCTCGTTCTTGGCCATCTTTGAAATTTCGTGTCACGGCTTCCCGAATTTCGTATTTGTATGGAATATCGCCTTTAGAGGGCACTCTCGGCTGGCCTCCTCTTCAGTCCTTTTCATCGAGCTTCAAGGTCCGCCTTCCAAATTCTCGTCTCCGCGGCCCGAATCTGTCTTGCCTCCTCGCCTCTGTATAGATATCTGTTCATCAGATCAAATATGGCTTCGTTTCCATCTCCTTGTGAATTAGTGGCTTGCCGAGGGGCTTCTTCTGATTCAGCAGGGGTACTAGATCTAGATTTGGACGTACCCTGCCTTTCGCACTCTTTCTCGTCGCTCCTTTTCCTTTTCTTTGTCCTCTTCATCTCGTTATGATGAGCTTTCTCGAGGCGCCTAGCGCTTTTCTTTCCTCCTCTAGATGGGGCTTTAGTCTTTCCTTTAGCAGGCTTAGACTTTGGCTTGTTAGCTGCTTCGGCCTCTGCAATTTCTTTGGCCAGCCTCTCATCCGCAGCTATTTGGGCTTCCTCCTCGCCAGATATGTACCTTAATCGCTTTCTTGGAGGGGTTGGAATTTTAAGCTTTTGTTTGCCCTTGCCTTCTTGAACCGGTGGTGGAAGAGGAGCCTCTTCTTCTTCCGAGTCCTCCACCGCTCGTTCGGCGTACTCAACAACCTCCTTAATAATGTCTTTGGGAGTCCGGGTTGCTCGAGTAGTCCGCCGGGGTCCTGAGCCACTGGGGCCGATTTCCCGGTGCTCGCAGCCGCAAACACCCCGGGCCTTACCCGAGTCTCGAGTCGAGTTTTCGAGACCGAGTTTTGCTAATGTCGCAATAGATTTCTTCTTCTCGCCTCCCTTCTTTCCTTCGATGGCTGTCCCCTTCGCAGTCTAGAAGGTTTAGTGGGAGTCGCCTTCTCGCACTCTTTTTCTTTCCTTCACTTCCTTCACTTTCTTTCTCGGTACCCTTCTTCTTTCCTTCCCCCTTTTTAGCATCATCAAGTACATAGGGGTTGGGATGAGTACCTTCTTTTCTAGCTTCGATAAACAGTGGACAAGTCGTCCCAATCGTTATGCACTTTCTCCAATGCTAGATGCAGCTCGTTCCTCTCGATATGAGTGCGTCCTTGTATGCCTGTATGAGAGAGAACGACTTCCGACTTCGGTTCAGCTAGTTTCTCACCGATCTTGTCCTCCACGACCCGTTGAATGAGGTCTAGTCTGCGTTCTCCGTGGCCCGGGCTTGCTCGGTGAATGACTCGTATGAGCGGACAAGGCGTTCGAAATTGTTCAAGGAGCTTGGCCTCGTCCCTCCCGAATTGTCCTTAGCCGAGTCCGAAACCGCGTTGTTGCCTGGGCCAATGCTTTAGATATGAGAGCGGAGACATCGGGGGCAACCGATGTAGAGATGCTCGGATTTTAGCCCCCGAAGCTCGAGTTGGTGGCAATGCAAGCACTTCTTCCACACCTTGTGGATCGCCTTCGCCAATTCCCGATTTTTAACTCCTTGTGCAAGTGAGAGCTTTGGTAACCGAACGGGATTTCTTGGCAGATGGGCCGGGCGCCGCCTCGTATGTCGACTTGAGCAGAGTGAGCCGAGTGCTTTGCCGAGGACGAGACACCCGCCCGAAGGCTTCTCGTGCCCAAGGATACCGAGTGGTGCCGCTTCTTCCGATATGGGTATCCTTGTCCCGTGGATGTCCCTCATCGGGCTTTCCGTGGCTCGATCATCGGGGTGGGTCCCCGACCGTCGTGGTCGGACCCATCTCGAGGGCGGCGAGCCACCGCTTGGTGTCGATCAGCAATGATTGCAAGCATGGCATCCCTTAGATTCTCCATCGTATTGAGGTTCTCAGGCTCTGAATAGCCTATCTCCTCACGCAATCTCAGTTCTTCCAAGTGTAGCTGCTGACAGGAGTAGTGTAGAACAAGGCGTTGAAGCTGAGGCCACTCCTGAAAGCGTAGGATCATATGGAGCCTTGCCGACATGGCTAGGACGAGCAAATCTCGAATGGTCGGCAAGCTCGGAATGAATCGGATGATCTCTCGGGAAGCTCTAGAGACAATAATCGCCGCTTCCATCCCGAGAGTCTCTTCTGTAGACGCATAATCTGACTCGTTATCAACGAAGTCAGTGTCAACAGGTGGTAGACTGCTGAGCGGAGGCACAGAGAGAGGGCTATCCAGATGTTGGACTTCTTCGCTTTGGGCATCAGTAGCCTCTCCCTGTTCCTCTTGAACTTGTTCCTCGGTGGAGACGGCTTTCTCCACCGACTTGGTCTTCTCGGATGAGGAAGACTCATCTACCAACCGTAGTGGCTGAATAGGAGTTGGTTCGCAGTAGCCACTCGCAGTAGTAGTCTCGGTTCAGCAGGTGTATCCGGTATGGCCTTCCTCGGCCTCTTGGGCGGTGCCTTAGGTGATTTTGCCGGAGGTGTCCTTTTCTTAGGAGTCGCCCGCCGAGGCTTAGATGGCCGAGCTTCGCGGTCGGTCCCGAACCAATCGTTGCGGTGGCCGCGGACTTGTTGTGAAAGCGGATTTTCTTCACATTAAAATATTCCTTGTCGGCATATGTGATCCGCTCGGCTCGCGAGAAATCCTCGATCATGACTCACAATTTAAGTCCGTAGAGAAGCTTTCCTTTTGCGGTCAGTGTTCGCGTAGCTTTGTCGAACTTGGCTGCCTGAGCCATAAATTCGCGAACAAAGAAGTCGGTCCGATTGACTTTCACACAGTCATAAATCGCCATCATCATATGGATCTTGGGTCGGGAGACCTGATCGAAAGAGCCAGCCTGGCTCGTCAACAGCTGAGTGACGATGTACGCGGTTGCTACGAACTGCGGTAGCATGGCATTCTTCGAAAATGCTGCTCTGAAGGTTGTGGGCTTGCCACAGAAAACGGAGAGGTATGTGTCGACAGCGTCGTCATTGTACTCCAAGGTGCTGACACCTTCAGACGGGAGATTGAAGCTCTTCTTCAGCGCTTGTTTAATAGACATCTGCTTCAATATCTTCGATGCGTCGTCAATGGTGTTAACAGCGAACCTCGCCAGAATGTCTCCTCCAACTGAGTCGGAGTTCAGATATAGTTCCGCCACTTGTCGAGGAAGGAAGAAGGTCGGCTTCCTCGATAGAAACTCCTCAAGTCCGGATTTCCTCAGATATGTGAAGATTTCGTCCATGTACTCGAGCTCGCACGCGTCGAACTCCATGACTGGTTCGCACCAGATACGGCCCTTGCTTAGGATTTCCTCCATCTTGTCGGGAGAACTGACAGATAGACCAGCCATAGTACCTGTTACAAGAAATGAATCAGTACCGTTTCTTGGATAGATCAGTGCTTTACAATGCGATACTGAAAAATATAATAAATACATTAACAGATATAAGCATACCAATAGATAAAATTCGAGATAAGATTGAGAATGAAGTTGCAAGTAAGGATTGCGTATGCAGATCTCGGATTTTTCGGAATTTGAAAGTTATGAAGTATGCTAATGGCGGTTTCAAGGATATGATCGAATATATATATCAAATATGAAGATGAACGGTTTTCGATCGAAGGCTGAATTTTAAACTTGCTTTATGATATGGACGGTTAAGATTAGAAGTTATAAAATAGGCAATGATCACAAAAGTCGCCTAAGTCAAAGCCAGTTGTAAAATAGCCTAAGTAGTAACTGCGAAAAGACATACATTAAATGCGTGCAGAGTTTAGCAAGCTTATGTATGGAATGTCGTGCATTAAATGTGAGCCGTTAATAATAAAGACAAACCAAAAGATATTAATGTCATGCTGAATCTTTGTCATAAATGCAAAGTACTGTTGTATTAAATTACTACTGAGTAGAGATACGCAAACCTGTCAGCTGAACATAGTAGTCACCGATACCTCGTGTAGATGGTTTCGTCTCTACGTCTGAATGTATCGATCGAGAGTGAACATTCCCCCCTTACCGAAATGTCTCTCTCCCGAAACCTCTTACCGACCGGGGTCCGTAGGGTCCAACAGAGTACCTAGCTCTACCGAAAGTTCTCTCGAATCCGGATTCGCCTAGAGGCTTGGTCGGCATATCGCCCGTTGCTTGTCGGCATAGATCTTCTCCATCCCGATATCCTTTTTCTCGACATGGTCACGAATGAAGTGATGTCTCGATGTCCACGTGCTTGCATCTCGTGTGAAGTACGGGGGTTCGAGTGATTGCAATAGCACCGGTATCGCCGCAGAAAATCGGCACTTCATTCCGAATGACGTCATAGTCTCTCGCCGCCGTCTCGGCCCAAAGGATCTGGGCACAACAACTTCCAAGTAGCCATGTATTCGCCTTCCGTAGTCGACGAGGCCACCGAGTGCCGTTTCTTTGAAAACCATGAGATCGGCTTGCCGCCAAGGAACCGACATGTTCCCGAAGTTGATTTTCGATCTATTCTACATCCCGCATAGTCGGCATCGAATAACCAGTTAGTTCAATATTATCATCACTGGATACCACAAACCCATGTCGGGTGTTCCTCGTAGATAGCGGAGAATCTTCTTTGCTAAGTCCATATGACTCGCTTGGGATTCGCCCCGAAATCGAGCACGCACACCTACAAAGATAAGTTATGTCGGGACGAGTAGTCGTTAGATATAATAAAGAACCAATTATAGCATGGTATTCAGTTTGGTCTATCGATACTCCCTCTTTATCAAGATCTATCTTCATATTCGTGTTCATCGGGATCTTGATTGATTTGCTTCGGATGTGCAACCGAATCTTTTGATGAGGTCTCGAGTGTATTTGCCTTGGTTGATGAACGTTCCCTTTTCGGATTGCTTGACTTGAAAACCAAGGAAGTAGTTCATTTCACCCATCATCGACATCTCGAACTTATCCTTCATCATCTTTTCAAATTGCCGACACATGATGACATTCTTTGATCCGAATATAATGTCATCCACGTAGATCCGCACAAGTAATAAGTCTTCTTCCGGCCAAATGCCGAATAGAGTGCGGCTCATCGTGCCTTTTCGAAAACTTTTTCGAAGAAGAAACTCGACAGGTGGTATCGTACCAAGCCCCGGGTGCTTGTTTTAACCCGTATAGAGCCTTTCTCGAGTCTATATACTTGATGTCCCCGTTGAAAGCCCGGGCGGTTGTTCCACATAGACTTCTTCTTTCAAAGACGCCATTCGAGAACGCAGACTTCACATCCATTTGATAAACTCTAAATCGTTGATATGTTGCGTAGGCCGGGGAATAGTCCGATTGCCTCCAATCTTGCAACCGGAGCGAACGTCTCATCGAAATCTATCCCTTCGGCTTGACAGTAGCCTTTAGCCACGAGTCTTGCTTTGTTCCTTACTATAACGTTGTTTTCATCTCGCTTGTTTTTGAAGACCCATTTAGTTCCAATAACATGTTGATGCCGGGGTCTGTCTACAAGCTCCCATACTTCGTTTCTCGTGAACCGATTCGGCTCCTCCCGCATGGCAATGATCCGGGCCAAGATCTTTCAGTGCATCCTCAATGGTCCGAGGCTCTTCAGTAGACAAGAAGCAGGAAAATAATGCGCTTTCTCCTTGACAGAATCGGATCTTGTCTTGACATTTGCTGAAGGATCTCCAATGATTAAATCAGCAGTGTGAGCATCGAGCCACGATCTACGATGTTTCAACTCTTCATCTGAAACTTGTTCAACACGAGATAGTAGGTGAGTTAGGCATTTCGGCTTGTACTATTCTCGAGATTAAAGTAATTCAAGAACAAGAGTATGGTCTACCGAGTCACCGGGTTCGGGGGCATTCAGCCCAGGAACATTACTAGACGTTCCCACTGAGGTGTTGCTCTCAGTAGTGTTGGTCTCAGTTACCTCAATGGTTTCTTCATCGACCTGAGTTACCTGGGATTGATTATGTTCGGGAGAATCAATCTGTTCAGCCTACTTGCTCGCCGGGTTGAGATTCGATAGATTTGTCTTCGCTTTCTTCGTCTCGAATCATCATCCCAACATAGGCTGGATCTTTTCGATTTGTCTTTTAAGCTTAGATCCCGTAGCCGCTTACCGATGTCCTCGGATTCGGAATTTGAGTTATTGCTCCCGTCTTCGCAGCAAACTCGTTAAAAACAACATGAGGGCTTTCCTCCACGCAAAGAGTCCGATAGTTGAATACTCCGAAAGCTTTGCTCGACCCGAGAGTATCCTAAGAATACTCCCCGATCTCGACTTGCTATCAAAAGTCTTCACCTGATCTTTCCCATTATTGTGAATAAAGCATGAACAACCAAAAATATGGAAATAAGATAGAGAAGGCTTCCTACCGTTCCATAGTTCATATGGTGTCCGCTTATGCCGCTTTGTCGGTAGAGATCTATTCTCGAGTATAACATGCGTATCCGTCGCTTCCGCCTGAATTTGGTTGGGAGTCCCGAGTCTGCGAGTAGAGTCCTAGTCGCCTCTTTTAGAGTTCTCGTTCTTTCGTTCAAAGCAACTCCATTCTCGCCGAGGTGTGCGTGCGGTGAAGTCTCATGCTCTATTCCTTCGCTTGCGGAACTCCTTTACCATGGAATTAAGGAACTCGGTTCCTCCGTCCGAACGTATTTTTTCGATCTTGGTGTTCTTCTCGACACCGAGCTTTTTCGAAGCGTTGGTAACTCGTTTTGACGTCGGACTTGTTGGCAATGAATATGACCCATGTGTAGCGAGTAGTCATCTATGACCACTAATGCATATTTTTCGCCTCTCGATCGTCACCGGGGAGACTCGGACCGAACAAATCCTTATGTAGCGCTGAAGGATTCCATCTCGTGGAAGGCGATGGAACCGGAGGATTTTGATTCCTTGTTTGCTTTCCCTTCGTACATGCTTCACATTGAGTGTCTTTGCTGAATACTTCATTCGACAGTCCCCTTGCTAGAGTGTCTCTTGCAAGCTTGTTGAGCGTCTTAAAGTTGAGATGGCCGAGTCTTACGTGCCATAGCCACCCCGTGCGGTTGTCATTCTTCGCCAATAAGCAAGCTTCTGTGTTCGACCGAGTTCCGATCCACCACATATATATTCTTTTCAGCGCGAACCCGATAACACTCGTTTTCCCTATGGATTTATTAATAACATCACGTAAAACCGGCGTCAAATATCACTCTATTTGAGTTATCACAAAATTGACTAACGAGAGAGAAGATTATGCTGAAGTCCTTCAACATATGATACTCTTGGAACGTTGGCGCCCAATGCCGAGTGTTCCATATCCTCCGGTATAGCCTTTTGCATTGTCTCCGAACTCACTCGGGTCCTTCTTCGGTGATATAATTCTTCGCAGACTCCTTTGGTATGTCATGTGTCTTGAGCATCCGCCGTCCACATACCATGGGTCTTTACGCACTCCGCAAAAACGCAATTATATTCGGGTACCCTTTATTTTTTATTTTGGGTCCTTAGATGTTAGTTTTAGTAACCCAAATCGTCTAACAACCCCGGTGGTTTCGGACATTTTCTTTCCACCGGAGTCAACATATCTCGACCACCGGACCGGTCACGTGCTGACTTCGAGGCTTCGAGGTTCGGGAGTCCCGATCTTTTGAGTTGGTGGACTGCCGACCTTTGCCTTTCGTGTGGCTTTCTTTTTCTTCGACCTTTGGAGCCTCTTCGACTATAGGTTCATAATAATATGATCCATACCGAGCGGTGATGAGTCGGCTTCGGAGGTCCATACCGATCCGCCAAGTTTGATTTGCTTGGTTCCCCTTCGACCGAACCGGGGTTTCTTGGCATTGATCTTCTTGTCGAATGCCGATGTGTGGGATGAGGTGCTTTCATCTTCTCGTTTGTTCTTTGCTAGGGGGTTCAGTATATCTGCGTTGATAGTCTCCCCTCGAACAAATCTATCGCAAGCCGTACTCCGAGTGTCTTGGGCGGATGAGGAAGCTCCTGGGATCGAATCCAAGTCCTTCCTTGCGGTGCTTTGGCTTATTGCTTGCTAGCATAGCCTCCAATTTCTTCTCTCGCGCCCATATACCTCTCGGTCATCGTGTTCCTCCGGACATCATCACTTTTCTTCGGTGCGTCGTGCTCGGTCCGAAGTCCCGATAGTTCTTGCTTCGAGATACTCGGTTCAAGTATCTTTCGAGTCAAGTCATTGGTCAAGACCGAAATCCGCTCTTCTTGATGCCGAGACTTGGCCATCGAGAGTTTATCTCCTCCCCGAGTCTCAACACAAGTCCTTCGGCCTCGGTAACAACCCGACTCTCCCGAGAAAGTCTCCGATTCTCCACTTTCGGGGTATCCAACTCCCGAAGAGTCTTACCGAGCCGCAGACTCATCCGAATTTGTTCATCTAGTAGATCTTCATATGCGGTCGAGATGTCCAAATTCCCATCTGCACCTAAATAGTGTCGTGTGTGCAGTGTGAAGAAGAGTTAACTGGTTCATGAGAATTTACCTCATCCTCTTCGCCTGCCATCATGCACATTTCAGTTGATTCATCTGCTTCATGCTTTAAGGCCATGAAAGCTGCTTCATCGTCAGATGAATCCATAAAGGAGTCGATCTCTTCTGAGTCGTCTGAGATTTCGCCAGCTACGTAGGATTGTCTTTTCTGGGCGAATTTCTCTCTCCTTGCCTTGCGTGCGCGCGTTCAAGCACTATCGAGCTCGGGACAATCATACCGATAATGTCCCGGCTTCTTGCGGTTGTAGCAAGTGATGACTTTTTCTTCTTTGGTTGCACTATCCCTTGAGAGTGTTGAGTCATCTTTCTTTCTGCATTCAGAAGATTGAGTATCAGGAGCGCGTTTAGGTGTATATTCTGACTTACCTTTCATTTCCCGATAGGCTTTAGTCACTTTTCTGCGTCGCTCCTTCTCCTTCTGATACTTTACAGCGAGCAGCGCATACTTCTGAGCTAGACTTCCTTCTTGTAGGTCAGTGAGTGAAGGCTCAGTCTTACTCGTCGTCTTGCTCGTAGCGGGAGATACTCGTGGCCGACCGTAGCTTTAAAAGCATGGTCAATCTTCGTATCGCCTTCGGCTCTCGGCTTTCTTTGAGGTCCGTCGAACTCATACTCCTCGCTCGTAATTACGAAAAGATATGGTCGGGAGACACAACATCTAAATCGAATGTCGCAATAAAGTGGCAAAAGGTGTCCAGGTGTCCGTCCGGCAAGTGCCCTCGGAATCTTCGATTCATCTCTCGATTGCCGAATGTCTTTCCCGACCCATTGATAGAATTCATCGATTGGTAAATCGACGTTTATATCTTCGATTTTGTCCCCGGGCATGAGAGACAAGCTTTCCAGCTTTTGGAGTTCCATCGCTAATTTGTTGGCTTTAATCTTCTGAGTCCCTCGACTCAGTAGCGCAAGAGCATCCCAGAGTTCTTTAGCAGTCTTGCATTCCTGAACCCTGCCAAGATAAGAATCACTAAAGGTGGTTAGTATAGCATTCCTGGCGACTCGGTCTAGACTGTGAAGCTTCTTCTCTTCAGGAGTGAAGAGACTTCTGTCTTTGGGGATCTTCTTTCGAGTCACCATTCCTCCTCCTTGAGCTTGGTCCTGAGTCACGACACTATCAATCATAGGAACGATAGGTCCATCTTCAAGCACTTCAGTCATACTGTCATGGAGGGATGTCAGATGAGCTTCCATCCTGACTCGCTATACTCCGTAGTTCTCCACCGAGAACATAGGTACCATCCTTATACCTGACATATCAGCCATGAAGAATAATGATATGAATGTAGAGTGATATGCAGTGAAAAACGCTTTCCCTCGGATCCGTTCGAATAGACCAGTCTCAAAGATAACAAGAGTTAAAGAACTCCTGCTCTGATACCAATTGTTGGTCCCGTGAGTGAGTTCAGGTGTAGAGGGGGGGGGTGAATACACCTGAATCCAAGTTTCTCAACTTTCGAACACGAACAGTCCTATTCAGGAAGGTGCCGTACTGAAATAGTTCAGCAGACCAGAAAACTGTTCTGAATCGTGTTAAAGGCTAAAAGAGTACTGACTCAGCTGGAGATCGGCTAACGGACTAGGTCGAATTCAGTATCGATCAGTGAGAGTTCAGTGTGCGGAATTGTGTAGGCCCAAATCAGTTTTAATGAGGAAAACGTTTTATGCAAGTCTCGGCTCGGTAGATAAGAGGTTCGTAATACCGAGACAGCTTAAATCGATTTTAAATATGATGTTCAAGTATGCAAGAAAAACCAATGAAACAAGAAGTAAACGACACGGGATGTTTTTAAAGTGGTTCGGATATCAACAATCCTACTTCCACTGTCCCGATAGATCGGAGAGGCTATTTATTATACCGAGTTAGTCTCGGTCGGCTTGTACACCGGACAAAGCCGTGGCTTGGGGATTATACTCGAGCAAGTCCCGGTTTACAATTCTATCAAACTTTAAGTGTTTGACAAACTTCTCCAACAATGAAGGAGTCCTTATACAAGAAAGATTGGGTTCAAATGTGAACTCCTTCGTCTAAGCTATGGATATAACAAGTGAGCTTAGGGTTAGAGGGATAAGGAACGAGAATGTAGCTATCTAGAGCGACGAACAGCTGAGGGTTTAGCTATAGGTTCGTGTCAGTCGCTTGGATACTAGAAGCTTATGTCGGTTCAGCCTTGGTTCCTTTTGAGCTGTATGTAGTCTTTCGTCGGAGATAACTCGGTTGATTCTTGCGGAAGACTTAGTCGTTAATTTCGCTCGTTTGAATGCTCTGTGCGTTTCTTGCTTCTATTGCACTAGGTTCTTGGGTGCTTCAAATCTTGAATGATCCCTCTATTTATAGAGTGGAGAGAAGAATAGATCCGTTGGAGACGATCTTCTTCTTTTTCCCTCTTTTGTGGTAGCAAACGGCTCTTTTGTGTAGGTAACATTGTACTTTCCCACCTTTTACGGAAATATGTTGGATCGTAGCTTTAGTAGGTGAGACGACACGTGTATGCTTGTCATTTGTCGAGGTGGATGTGGTGGTTGAGACAGAACAAACTTCAAGGCAACTGAAGTTGACTTCTCTCTTCCTCGTACTTGACAACACTGATAGCTTATCAAAAGATTCGGCACAGTTCGAAGATCCGTCACCGATGCCGAGTCCGATTTTGTATTCGGTAGATAGACAAGTGAGAAGGGTCTACCGAAAATCAGCTACGAGTCCAGATGAACTACCTCGCCGAGTTCAATTCAACTGACTCTCTCAGTATACTGCTTCTGCTGAGTCCAATATTCACTGAGTCTTCTACACTGGTGCTGAGGCTGATGAGCTACTGAGCGCCTTGACCAGAGCAGAGTGTCTACTGAGTCTGAAACCTCAGAGACAAATACGAATACAAAGGAATGGTTCACCAATCAGATAGGGTTTTGGGATCTTCAAATCTTCTCAACGATGCGAGCACGAGGCTACCGAGCGTGATTCAATATAGAAGATAGAATCATTTCCCACAAGTATGATCATGCTGAGGATTGAATCATCACCCAACAGTGTTCATCCTCAGCGATGTCGTATCTTACTTCCTCAACGTTTTCCCACAGCTTCGCGTCGCAATTTCCCGCTTCGTGTCTCCGCACATCTTTGGCGGCCGATAGAAGGTAAATCTCCGAGTAGTTTTTGCTTTTTATGCTAGTGTTGTTGGCATCCGTCTCAATAATGAGTTTTTGTGGCAGCGAGAAGTGTAGATGTGTTCGGTGTGGTATATTTCTTGTATGTTGATTCTTGTACTTTTGACTATTGATACGAATACACAGGAAGTTGAAAGTGTTCTAAATTCTATTTTAGCATTTTCAGTCGAATTTGATCTTCCAGTTTTCGTAGAATAATAAATCAATATCTTACATTCTAATCATTTGAAATTGAAGAGTTCCATTGTGCTACATCGAGGCTTATCGGTTTTTTTCAAAGGGAAAAAAGTTACATGTAGACTAAGCAAGAAATTGAATTTCACGAGACAAGAAGAAATCAGCAACTAGTTTGATTTCTTATTTGGGAAAAATCAATTACTGTAGTTTAATTTAATTGATTTTGTTTGGGAGTATTGAGATCCTTGCATTTGCTATATCCTTATTGGTTAGGTAATTTATTGAAGTGTAATTTCTTGTAACGTAAAGTGTCATTTGTTGTGAACGATTGTGTCATTTGTTTAAAAACAACTCATATTTAAAAAAATGACATTTTTATTCAAAACAATTGACAAAAAATGTGATTACATGTTAATTCGTATGATTACTGGATTAAAGTGACATGTTTCTTAATTATAATTGATCATTTACTTCACTATGATCGACACTCTGAATTCGTTGCAATTGACACATTATAAGAATGTGACACTCTCCTTCAAGACAATTGACACGTTTGTTTATTAGGATTGACACTTTGGATAACATTTCTAGTTATTATTCTTCATATTTTATTGTGTAATTACTGGATTAAAGTGACACGTTTCTTAATTATAATTGGCACTTTTCTTCATTGTGATTGACACTTTGAGATAAATGACACTTTTGTTCGTTGCAGTTGACACATTATGAGAATGCGACACTCTCCTTCGGGACAATTTACACTTTTATTTATTAAGATTGACACTTTGGGTAACATTTTTGGTTATGATTCTTCATATTTTATTCTGTAATTACTGGATTAAAGTGACCCGTTTCTTAATTATAATTGACACTTTACTTCACTGTGATTGACACTCTGAGATAAATGACACGTTTGTTTGTTGCAATTGACGCATTATGAGAATGTGACACTCTTCTTCGGAACAATTGACACTTTTGTTTATTACGATTGACACTTTGGGTAACATTTCTGGTTATTATGCTTCATATTGATTCCTAGATTAAAGTGACACGTTCCTTAATTCTGAGTTATACTTTAATTCATTGTGATTGACACTTTTAGATAAATGAAACTTTCGTTCATTGCAATTGACACTTTTTTCATAAACAAATGACACTTTTTTCCATAACAAATCGCATTTATTTCAAAAATAATTGTTGGGAGATGATTCAGTAGCCTAGTGCTCAGTAGATTTGAAGATCCCAAAACCCTACTTTGACTGATGAACCATTCAGTTATATCTGTTTATTCTGTATCTGAGAGTTTCAGACTCAGTAGGCACCCTTCGACATGGTTTAGGCGTTCAGTTCTGTCCGCTGGTTCTTCAGCAGACTATCAGCCTAAGTACCATGAGAAGAAGACTTCGCAGTAATCTTGGACTCGGCAGAGCAAGATATCGAAAGGAGTCAGTGGAACCGAACTCGGCAGGAGTAGTTCACTGAACTCAGAGTTGATCTTCAATAGAGCTGAACTCAGCAGGAGTATGCTACTGAACATAGATCAGACTCAGCAATGGCCAGACAGTCTTCTGACTATTAGGAGATCTCTTAAGTCAAATCGCGAGAGTCATACGAGGTATAGAGAAGTCAGCTTCAGATCTACCTTGAAGTCTGTTTGTCTCACCTACTTTCTTCAGCCTCGACATATGACAAGCGGCCAGCTGTCTACTTTCTGATTAAAGTTGCAAGTCAACAACTTTCCAGAAATGGAGGGAAAGGACTCTGTCACCATACTTTGAAAGAGTCGTTAGCTACCCAAAAGAGAGAGATACATAGATCGTCGTCTCCAACGGATCTATCCATGTCTCTGCTCTATAAATAGAGGAAGATTTCAAATTGAAGCTCACCAAGAAAACGAAGAACACACGAGCATTCACGAGCAACTCAGAATCGACTTAAGCTTTCCACAAGAACTTCAAAGAGATATTCCCAGCGAAAGGCGACATACTTGCTCAAAGGGAACCGAGCTGAATTAGATCATAAGCGTCTAGTATCCAAGCAACTGAATACGAACCCAGAGTTTATACTTAACCGTTCGTCGCTCTAGAAGCCACTTTCTCGTTCGCTTCCCTCTAACCTAAGCTCACCGCACCATATCTATAGCTTAGAACGAAGGAGTTCATCCTTGAACTGATCCTTATTGTAAAGGACTCCTTCATAGTTGGAGAGTTTGTCAAACACTTAAGTTTGATACCTTATAAACTGAGACTTGCTCAGTATAAATCTCAAGACCAGTGTTTGTCCATTGCACAAACCGACTGAGACTAACTCAATATAATAAAATAGCCTCCTGATCTTTTCGGGACAGTGGACGTAGGATTGTTGGATCCGAACCACTTTAAAATTGCTTGTGTTCTGTGTGCTTTGTTTTTACTGTTGCATTGATTACTGTTCATACTGAAAATATCCTTCAAAATCATTCAACTGTGTTTCAGCAAAGTTTAAAAGATTGCACTAATATACTGAAACAGTTTTCTTAAAAATGTTTTCAACTCAACTGAATTTGGGCCTACACATTTCCGAACTCTACTGAACTTCAGCTGAACGGTACTGAATTCTGACCTAAGTCAGCTAGCAGGCCTCAGTGAAGTCAGTCACTCTGCCACACGATTCAGAACAACTTATTTGGTCTACTAAACCTATTCAGTACGACATCTTTCTGAAAGGGACTGTTCGCGTTCTAAGTTGAGAAAGTGTTTTCAGGTGTATTCACCCCCCCTCTACATCTGAACGTTTACCTCGGGACCAACAATAATTGATAGTCAATAAATGATACTTTATTCAAATACAAATGACACTTTTGTTTATTACGATTGACACTTGGAGATAAATAACAAATGACACATTTATTCATAACAAATGACACGCCTTTCGTATCAAAAAAATTGAAAAAACTAAAAAAAATTGTTTGTTACGATTGACACTTTTGTTTCTTACGATTGACACTTTTGTATGCAAAGAGTGACACATCCATCCTTACAATAAAGGGGAAAAAAACGAAAAAAAATAAAATTAAAAAAGGAATAATGACGTAATGCTGACATCAGTGGGTCAAACACGAGTCACAGCGGGTCAAAATTTGGTAATTGAATCATATTGCATGTGCAATATGATGCACACAAGTTTTTGATATATATATATATGATAGACGTGAGAGAGTGGTGTCAATTCCTCAAATATTCCCTACTTTAGGCTATAAAGATAATGTTATAAATCCCTATTTTTAAGGGATTTAAATAATTTTTTGGGGCATAATGATAATCGTTAATAAGGCAGATTGTTTTTTAAAATTTTTTATATTTGATATTTAATTTGATATTAGATTTGATATTTGATATTTGATTTTCTAACCATAATCGTAATCCCTTTCATCTTAATTTTTCCAACCATAGACGTAATCTCTTTCATCTTAATTTCTTATAATTTGTTTTTTATACTTTGGACAAATTAATATTAATTTTGGAAAGAATTACGATCACATTAATTCAAGAAACCATAATTTCTCGTTATTGCAAAAACATTAATTGTTTCAGCCAAAAACCATAATTTGTCATTACTATTGATGATTGTTGCATGATAGCTGTAAATTATTGTTGCATTGTATTTGGTGCTGAGTTCCAACACATTATTTGCACCAAAATAAAAAATTATCTTATGCTTAGGCAGCAGGGAGTAGGCAAGCAGGGAGTAGGGAGCAACATGTTTTCACAGGAAGGCGTGCAGCATGTAGGGGTGTGCAAAAAAACCGCAAACTGCCACCCGCCCGCTTAAATCGCCCGTTCCAACTCGTACCCGTCGGTTGTGATTTTTTAAAATGAACCGCGGTTTGAAATTTAAACAAACCGCCACTTAGCGGTTGGGTGGCGGCTACGAGTTGAGGGCACCCGACCCGCCCGCCTCCTATTTATCTTAACCTTTTATGCTAAAATATAATATTTAAATACATAAATAATAAAAATATAGTCTAGTGTATGTGTCTTTTAGAATTGAGAGAAATTGGTTCATTCTTGTTATCCTTTTTCCTCTTCCATTTTAAGTTCTAACTTTTTAAAATTCATTCATGGCCTTCAATTTAAGTCAATTTCCTATTCTTTTTCGAAGTTTCTTTTCTTTCTATGTTCGATAGGATGCAAAATACAATTTCCAGATCACTTGAAAGACTTTTATTTTCAAGTTGTAGGATTTTAATTATGTTCATCAAAATTTGCTAAAGTGATATCATATTTATTCTTTATTATTATTTCATTTTCCGCATTGGACACCTCTTATTGATATGGAATGATTAATTTTATCGACATAATTTAGAGAAGTAACAATCCGTCAAACCGCCCGCAATCGCCCGTCTACCCGCTTACCCGACCCGCTACGGTTTTGGAAAAAAACTAAACCGCCATGGTTTGTAATTCTCCTAACCCGCCTATATATAGGTGGGTCATTTTTTACGTCTAAACTCGCCCGAACCCGCCCGCGCACACCCCTAGCAGCATGTCCGGATCAGCTTTGAAGTCACCAAAGATGTTGACATAAAGTGGAAAAATAGAAACTTTCTTCTCTAGTGTCTATCATTGCATTTTTCAAATTGAAAGTGTTTGATTTTGACATTTTATTTAAGTGATGTTTAGTTTTGACATTCTGCTCATGTAAATATGAGTAATATAAGCTTTCTAATTAATATGATCAAAATCAAAACAAGTTGGAAATTAAACTTCTAAGATTCTATTGAATATGATTACATGCCCTAATAATCTTATTGTGGGAATTTACAAACCAACATTTCTAATTTTTCAATCAAACGTGTTAGAACTTCTTAGAATTTTACAAGTAATCTATTGTCGTGTTTGGAGCTTTTTTATAAGTTTCCGAATCGGAGTTTCTTTAAAAATCAATAAGGAACACTAGCTTAATGAAAGAACTAGGAACAAGATACAACCCTTCATTTTATTAAATGTATGGTATAGATCAATTATTAAATAACAAATAAAAAATAGAGATTAGATTATATTTAATGTAGTAAGGGCAAAATTGGTATGAATTATTAAATATGAAAAATTACTAAACATCTAAACCTACGTATCCCACTCTCCCACTCTCCATTATATTTCTCTCTCTCTCCTCTCTAACACATCTTCTCTCCCTCCCAACCAAAAAACCTAAAGCCGCCGCACGAATCCTGCTGCCCCTCCGCAGCCGCCGCGTCGTCGTTCTCAACGCTAAACCGTCGTCAGCATTCAGATCATCAGATTGCATCGAATTTGTTGGCGTATCTCACTTTTCTCTCTTATCTCTCTCTCTCGTCTCAGATCTACAGAGGTTCGGCCGCGATTTGTAGAGATCTTCATTGATCCAGCCATTCCTACGTTGCTGCCGCCGCGATCTGTGGAGATCTGCATAGATCCGGCTATCCCGACATTGTTGCTGCCGAGATCTGTAAATATTTTCAGAGATTCGGTCACTCCAGATCCGTAGAGATCTGGTTCGACGAAATGGAAATTGTGTGCACTTCTGATCAAGAATTTTATGCACTTTCATTCAAATTTTTATGCACTCCGCTACAATTCTCTCTCTCTCTCTCTCTCTCTCTCTCTCTCTCTCTCTCTCTCTCTCTCTCTCTCTCTCTCTCTCTCTCTCTCTCTCGCTCGCTCTCTCTCTCTCTCTCTCTCTCTCTCTCTCTCTCTTTCTCCATCCTTACCTCGCTGATCTACAAAGATCCGTCCATGATAGAGGTGTATAATACAGAGGTGGTGGCGCGCGTGCAAGCTTATGGCGGCGGAGGGCCATGACAACGAAGTAATGGCGATTTAAAGTTGTGTCTGTAGTTTTTTTTTCTTCATCCGTAGAAATTTCAAGAGGCCTTGCTGAAAAAAATTATATTCATTTTTTGAATCTGGGTGTTTTTGATTTTATGAGGAAATAAGCGTATTTCTGTGGTCAACAATAATTGATTCCTATAGTAAGACGATGAATATTAGGTTGCAGTGGTTTGTTAAATTCAAATTGTCTCCGGATCTACATAAATTCATTTAAAATCTACAAATTTAATGAAAGTGCAATAAAAAAACGTAAAGTGCATAAGAAGAAATTCAAGTGCATATAAAAAATTCGCAAAGTGCATATAAAATAAATGTAAAGTGCATATGCATAGTTCGTCATTTCTTTTACGAAAAAAAATATAATCGCTGAATGAAGATTGAAGAAGAGAAAAGATAAAGGAATAATTGTGATTTATACATCAAAAATAAATAAATGAATTTAGTAAAAAAAAATGGAGAGAAAAAGAAATTTAACAATATAAAATTTACCCTCAAATGACTTTTATACCCTTGTTGGGTGATGATTTTATCCTCAAGATCGTTATACTTAGTGGGAAATGATTCTGTCTTCAACACTGACCGTAAGCTCAGGAGCCCCGTGCTCTGTACCTATCTGAAGATTTGAAGATCCCAAAACCCTATCTTGATTGATGAACCATTCCCGTGTAATTATTTTGTCTCCGAGGTTTCGGACTCGAGTAGACACTCGCTCTCCGGTTAAGGCGGTCGGTAGCTTATCGGCCTCGGCACTGAAGTAGAAGACTCAGTATTTACTTGGACGCCGGGAGCAAGATATCGAAGGAGTCGCAGAACCGAACTCGGCAGGAGTAGTTCATCGAAGTCGAGCCGACCATCGGCAGAGTACCCTCACTGTCTCTACCGAATGAAGATCGGACTCAAGAACGGCGGCCGGTCTTACGAACCGTCGACACTTTTTTGAATATACAATCAGTATTGTCAAGTACGAGGAAAAGAGAAGTCAACTTCAGTATGCCTCGAAGTCTGTTCCGTCTCAACCACTCCATAATCCTCGACAAATGACAAGTATACACGTGTCTCTACCTGCTAAAGCTGCAAGTCAATATATTTCCAGAAAAGGAGGGAAAGGACACTGTTACATCCTTCAAAAAGAGTCGTTAGCTACCAAAAGAGAGAGAGAAAGGAAGATCGTCTCCAACGGATCTTTTCCAATCTCTGCTCTATAAATAGAGGGATATTTCAAGAAAAAAAGAGAGAGAGAGAATGCGCATAAGCTTAACGACGAAAACAAACACAAGCATTCAAACGAGCTAGAACCAGAAAACCCTAAGTCTTCCGCAAGAACTTGAAGATCTATCTCCGGCGAAAGACTACCTTCTCAGCTAATAGGGAACCAAGCTAAACTGTTAGAAGAGCCTCTAGTATCCAAATCGACGATACACGAACCTAAAGCTTATTTCAACTATTCGTCGATCTAGAAGCCACTCTCTCATTCCCTATCCCTCTAACCCTAAGCTCAACAAAATATACTTATAGCTTAGACGAAGGAGTTCATATTTGAACCCAATCCTTATTGTAAAAAGACTCCTTCATAGTTGGAGAAGTTTGTCAAACACTTTAGTTTGATGCCTTTGTAAACTGGGACTTGCTCAGTATAATCCCCAAGCCACGGCTTTGTCATGTGCACAAGCTGACTGAGACTAACTCAGTATAATAAATAGCCTCCTGAACTTTTCGGGATAGTGGACGTAGGATCGATTGATATCCGAACCACTTTAAAAATCTGTGTCTTGTTATTGCTTTGTGATTACTGTTGCATTGATTTTACTGTTCATACTGAAAACCTACTTTAAAATCATATAACTGTCTCAGCATACTAAACTGTCTATTTACTGAACTGAGACTTGCTAAAACGGTTTTTCCACTCAACTGATTTGGGCCTACACTTTTCCGCACCGCTGAACTCTACCTGTTTGATACTGAATTCTGACTCAGTCAGCTCGCAGATCTCAGTAGAATCAAATTCTTTGCCACACACGATTCAGAACAGCTATTTGGTCTCGCCGAATTATTTCAAGATCGACACTTTCCCGGAACGGATGCTTCGTGTTCGAAGTTGAGAAAATCGGAGTCGGTGTATTCACCCCCCCCCTCTACACCCGACCGTACACTCGGGACCAACAATTGGTATCAGAGCATACGGCGTTCAGGTTCCACAACAGAACAGCTGCTCTTCAGCAGATCGGTTCAGGACCGTCGCTTCAGCAAACCACGCCTACCAAGAAGAGGTCTCCTCCAGCGAAAATTTCTAAGACATCGGCTAAGCGCCCGAAGAGAGCCGTCACCGATGTCCCTACCGGATCCGAGGCATGCACGGAGGAAACTACCGAAGCGCCAACCGCCGAACAAAGCACTGAACATGCTACGAAGCACTTACTCAACCTAGGCAGCTAATAGATGAGTCAGAGTCCTCCGAGGAGACTCATTCGGTGGAGAAGGCCGTCTCCACTGAACAGACTCAAGAAGTGGATCAAGGGGTTCCAGCTGAACCTAGCCAGAGTGCCGATATACAAACCCTGGAAAGCCCGCTTGATATTCCACCACTCTAGCCCTTTGCCATTTGCTTGAAAAACAGACGTCCGCCATAGATCTTGATGACTCAGAAACGGCGTCTGAGCAAGAATCAATCGGAATGGAAGCCTCAGCGCTCAGATCTCAAGCATTCCGAGAGATAGCTGACCAAATACCGGAGATCACTAGCCACCAAGACTTGGTGTTAATTGCTAGACAGGCCAGGCTCCACATGCTCCTAAGGTTCCAGGAGTGGCACCCACAGCTTCGCCTCATCCTTCACTACTCCCGTGATCAATTACATCGGGAGGAGCAGCACCTAAGGCAAGCAGATAAGGCTATTCCGAGCCTCGCTAACCTAGGTAACTTCGATGATCCGAGGGCCGCGATGCCGGCCTTGCCGCACGATAGCGAGCAGACTTCGTGCTTCGGCCCCTCGGATGGGTCCGACCACGACCGGTCAGGACCCACCCCATGATTCGAGCCCACGGGAAGCCCGATGAGGAAGTACCCCGTGACAAGGATACACCTGCCGAAACTTCGATCTACCGCTCGGCATCCTTAGGCTCGTGAAGTCGGGCGGCCGGTACTTCAACGTCGCAGAGCCTACTCGGCTCTTGCTAACATCTCGGTTTGAAGTAGCGCCCAGCCCCAAAGGCCGACGTTCAAAGTCCATGGCCAAGGCACCGAAAAGCCAAGGAGCTCGTAACGCAGCACTAGCCAAAGCCGTCCATAAAGTATGGAAGAAACCGCTCGAAGCCACTACCGCCGAGCTTCGGGCCGAAAACTTCTCTAGCCGACTCGACCGCCCCCGATGTCTCTTCCATTGTCTCAAATACGCCGGCAAAGCAGAGACAGGACTTTGAAGATCAACTCAGAGTGATTCCGGGAGGGATAGGTCAAACTGCTTGAAGAATTCAAGGCCTCTCATCCACTAATACCGAATCGGCCTCAAACCTATCCCGAGCCACCGAGCTCGGACTCAACAATATTCAACAAGCTCGGAGGATAAGGTGTCCGAGAAGCCGACGAAATTTAAGGCTTGCACTGAACTCTCCCACAAGAAATACAATGAAGATCTTGCTTCGAGAGGAATGAGCTGCATGAGGCACTGACAAAAATCAAAGACGAACTCGACTCTCTGTCAACCTCTTACAAAAGCCTAGACCTAAAGGTATCCTCTCCGACTCCGGTAATAATTGATGATGCCAAAAAGGGGGAAGGAAAGGATAAAAGGGAAGAAAAGAAAGACAGTGAAAAAGGGGACAAGTCAACCCCCGAGCTGACCCTGACTAAACCCTCAGCCAAATTCACTAAGGGGGAAGCTCCACTGAAGCCCGCCAAGAAAACTAGGTCAGTAGCAGACGCAAGCGAAGTTCAGACTATTGCTGCTACTGGACCAGCTGAAGAGACCCAGGGTATCTCCGCTGCGAGCACAACGGAGACCGGCCCAAGTGGTGCGGGAATGCTACTTAAGCAAACCGGACTCCTACCGATATTGTTAAGGAGGTTGCCGAGTATGCCGAACGTGATGATTCGTAAGAGGAAGAAGCCCCTCTACCACCGCCCGTTCCGGTGCAAAGGGAAGAAATCTTCGGAACTCCCGACCCCTCCAAAGAAAGAAATCAAAGAGATACATTTCTGCTGAAGAGGAGGCTCAGATAGCAGCTGACGAGAAGCTTGCTAGGGAGATAGCCGAAGCTGAGGCTGCCAACAAGCCTAAAGGAAAGACCTCTCAAGGCAAAACTAAGGCACCAGCTCGAGGCGGAAAGAAAACTGCTAGGTTGCCTCCAAGGAAGCTCAAGATTCATGATGATGAAGATAGAGAAAAGGAAAAGGAGCAACCGCAGAAGAATACTGAGAAGCAGGGTACATCCAAAGAGAAATCCAGTACCCCTGCTGACTCAGAAGACTCTCCTCACCAACCTTCCTATATGAGATCCAAAGAACAAGATGCTGAGATCGAAGCCATCTTCGCTCAGATGAATAGGTATCTCTACAGAGGAGAGGAAGCCAAACAGATAGAAGCTGCCAGACAGAGAATACATATGGCAGACCTTAAGGCACTGAGAATTCGTACTGAACAAGAGGCCAGGCTGAGAGTACCTTCAAAAGCTGATATTCCTTATCGATACGTAAGGTTCGGGAAGCCGACTGATCCGAAATCACATAGATGGCCAAGGACAGACGATTGGATGCCTGCTCAGTTTACTCAGAGATGGGAATCTGCAAAGATAGAGTTTATCAAGCGCAATTATTTCTGGAGGTTTTGGCCAGACAAGGCTAAGACTGATGCTTACACAGAATGGATGATGATAACAGAACCGGATCTATACGTATACTTGCATAAAGCCGTATCTGAAGGTATAGAAGTCAGTGTTCCTGAGCCCAGAATCATAACTCCGCCAAGAAGAAATGATGACTCAGTCCATCATGGAGTAATAGAAAAAGAAGTGAAGAATGCTGCCGCAAACAAGAGGACTTGAAGAAGATGAGCCGGCAGACTTCGCGGAATACTGAAGCTGAGGAAGAACTCATACAGAATGTATGGCTTGCCCCTGCCTGAGTCAGAATCGCAAAACTTTATGGACAGGATCAAGCAGTACAAGCGTTCTTAGTATTAGATTTCTTTATCTTCCTAGCTTAGAAAGAGATGTAATGTACTGAAATTTCATATCCTATATATACATTCTCTTTTGGCTCAGACAATATCCTATTGTCTAAACGTACCGTGTTTGTTTTATGCTTAAACACTCGGAATCACCGAAGTGATTGCCGACTCACACACTCACTTTATCTTACTTGTCGCCTTATTGCTTCTCTAGATCCGATAGTCTAGTTGTTGTGTTTCGGGGGAATTGTTTAGATAGAGGGAAATTATTTTGCCCCTGCTCCCCTCGGTAGACTAGAACTTGAAGAACAAACTCCACCGATCCTACTTGTAATAATGTAAGGAGCTCGTTTCGATAGTTTAGTGTTAGCATAGATGATAGGTTATGGCATCATCAAATAGGGGGAAATTGTTGGGTGATGATTTTATCCTCAAGCTTCGTTATACTTAGTGGGAAATGATTTCGTCTTTCAAGCACTAACCGTAAGCTCGGGAGCCCGTGCTCGTACCTATCTCGAAGATTTGAAGATCCCAAAACCCTATCTTGATTGATGAACCATTCCCGTGTAATTGTTTTGTCTCGAGGTTTCGGACTCCGTAGACACTCTGCTTCCGGTTAAGGCGGTCGGTAGCTTATCGGCCTCAACACCGAAGTAGAAGAGTCGGTATTTCTTGGACTCGGCGAGAGCAAAGATATCTTGAAGGAGTCGGTAGAACCGAACTCGGCAGAGTAGTTCACTCGAAGTCGGAGCCGACCATCGGTAGAGTACCCTCGATTGTCTCTCTACCGAATGAAGATCGGACTCAAAGAACGGCAGCGATGCCTTCCGAACTATCAGACACTTTTTGAATATACAATTAGTATTGTCAAGTACGAGGAAAAGAGAAGTCGCTTCAGTATGCCTCGAAGTCTGTTCCATTTCAACCACTCCATAATCCTCGACAAATGACAAGTATACACGTGTCTCTACCTACTAAAGCTGCAAGTCAACATATTTCCAGAAAAGGAGGGAAAGGACACTGTTACATCCTTCAAAAAGAGCCGTTAGCTACCAAAAGAGAGAGAGAAAGGAAGATCGTCTCCAACGGATCTTTTTCAATCTCTGCTCTATAAATAGAGGGACATTTCAAGAAAAAAAAGAGAGAGAGAATGCGCATAAGCTTAACGACGAAAACAAACACAAGCATTCAAACGAGCTAGAACCAGAAAACCCTAAGTCTTCCGCAAGAACTTGAAGATCTATCTACGGTGAAAGACTACTTTCTCAGCTCATAGGGAACCAAGCTAAACTGTTAGAAGAGCCTCTAGTATCCAAATCGACGATACACGAACCTAAAGCTTATTTCATTGTTCGTTGATCCGTAAGCCACTCTCTCATTCCCTATCCCTCTAACCCCAAGCTCAACGTAATATACTTATAGCTTAGACGAAGGAGTTCATATTTGAACCCAATCCTTATTGTAAAAGGACTCCTTCATAGTTGGAGAAGTTTGTCAAACACTTTAGTTTGATGCCTTTGTAACCGGGACTTGCTCAATATAATCCCCAAGCCACGGCTTTGTCCCGTGCACAAGCCGACCGAGACTAACTCCAGTATAATAAATAGCCTCCCGAACTTTTCGGGATAGTGGACGTAGGATCGATTGATATCCGAACCACTTTAAAAATCGTGTCTTGTTATTGCTTTTTCGATCACGTTACATTGATTTTACTGTTCATACCGAAAACCTACTTTAAAATCATACAACCTGTCTCAAAGATACCGAACTGTCTATTTACCGAACCGAGACTTGCTAAAACGGTTTTCCACTCAACCGATTTGGGCCTACACTTTTCCGCACCGATGAACTCTACCGTTTGATACCGAATTCGACTCGGTCGGCCAGCGCATCTCGGTAGAGTCGATTCTTTGCCACACATGATTCGTAAACGGCTATTTGGTCTGCTGAATTATTTCAAGATCGGCACTTTCCCGAACAGGACTGTTCGTGTTCGAAGTTGAGAAAATTGGAGTCGGGTGTATTCACCCCCCCTCTACACTCCGACCGTACACTCGGGACCAACAACCCTTAATGAAATGAAATAACTCAATAAGAGATCATAATTTAAAAAATCTCGTTTAATCTTGACCACACATCTTGAAAATGGAGGGTTATGATGTGTTCCTAGTTCCTTCATTAAACATGTGTTCCTTATATATCCATTCCCTATATATATATATATATATATATATATATATATATATAACTCAAATCAATAGTTTGAGACATTCCGAGTACTAGTTATTATCGAAGGGATGCAAATCAGGATTCTTTGCAATCTTCAGATAAGTTTGCTAGCTGAATCAGAACCATTTATTATTCATTAGTGGTTCATTAAATTAAATTAATATAAAGAATTTAAAAATGTCAATTGTCAATACATATTCAATGTATAAACCACCAAATTAAAACTTTTCTTTGTTATAAATTCGAAAATATACATTAGATAGATATATACAGTGTAGTGGTATTGATACATCTATATATAATGGCGAAGAAGCAGCTCCCAGATGGGAACTGGTGTTTCTCTCCGTCCAAAGGAATTCAAAATTAATCAATGCAGTTTGGTGAGAGAGATTTTGAGGCACTCAGAAATACCACTGTGTAAAATAAATGCCTTCAAACCTGCAAACACTTGTTACCTTTTGCTCAACCCCCTAATATACTTAATTGGTCACTTTCAAAACATGTCATCATCCATAAATATATATTTGTTTCTCTATTTCACTTCCATTCACTTTTTTACGATGAGGGCTTCTCTCCTACTGCTGCTTCTTATCCACCATCAGATTCTGATCAGCAGCTTAGACTCAAGAGCTATTGCAGGAGGCTTCAAACCCCCTCCTACTGATAGAATGCATGGTCCAGAATTCTCTAGAGAGAGAAGCACAACTAGGCTGCATTTCTCCAGATACTCCTCATTCAGAAAGATAGACGACGAAAAGCGTCTGGTTCCCACGGGAGCAAACCCTTTGCACAACAGGTAGTGCTACTGTTAACCCTAGAAAAGTTATTTTTCAGCTTTTAAGGTTTCAATTAGTTAGTTACATGTGTTTAGGTGATGATATGACCGGAAAATTATATTTTCTGGTCATATAACACTAATTAGCAGAAGAGGATGTATTTAGTTTCTTAATTTAGGTGAAAATGGAGTTAATTTGAGCATTTGTCATTACATCATGCATGCTTTATTCATTTCCCGGCAGAAGCTGAAGATTATGTATATATGCACACACGTACGTATATTTAATTTACTCTTCTTTATCGGCAAAATGATGTGATTTAGTTGTAGTGATTCCACAAAATGACCAAAACAGTATAGTTTTGAATATTTTCCTCTTTTAGGAGCTAGTTTTGATTCGTTATTAATTAGGTATTGATGGGGCTTCTGCCCTCATATACGAAGTGTCATTGAATTGCAGTAAAGCAGCAGAAATCTTCAATGCAGTCTTTTGTGCTTAGAGCATCTCCAATGGGCACACCCATTTCCAATCTCATTTTGCAATATCGTCACATCAAACACTAATCTCACTTCAACCCACAACTCCAAATTCAACCTCAAAAACAATATTCCCCCTATATTCCTTTTCACACTACTTTTTATACTTTTACATAATATTTATATATTTCTCAATATTACACATTAGTCCCACAATAATTTCAAGCAATAATTATATATGAAATATTTAATTGATGGTAAAAGTAGTATAGTCAAATCATATTAATTGATGGTGTAAAGGTAAGAAATGTGTGGAGAGTGTAAAAGTAGTATATTCAAATCATATACAAATTAATTGATGGTAGATGTGTGTAAGTAATGTGTTGAGAAATGTGTGAAAAAGTAAAAGTAGTTTCGTCAAATCATATTAATTGATGGTGTAAGAAGGTAAAAAATGTGTGGAGAGATGTGTTGATTATTGTATTCATTCATAAACTTAAAACAAAATTCTCGCTATAAACTTGGAGACCATAACAGACCCACGATATCATGCACATGTTCGAGCTCAACAAGAACATATTTATGCAAAAAGAGCTCAACAATCTGGTCAAGGAGCTCAACAAGAACATATTTAGACCAACCAAAACTAGAGAAAATAAGGCAACTTTTCATTAACTTTTCTGCAGCAGAGTTCTGTAGCCCATTCCACGTGGAATAAGGACGAACATGTATATATATATATATATATGTGTGTGTGTGTGTGTGTGTGTAACTCAAGCCTATACATAAATGTGTGTGTGTGTGGGTGAAGAAATTGGACACAAATCAACAACTTGTATTAATCCATATATACTCTATGTACAGGTAACATTTGTCTTTTATGTCAATGTGGTCCAATAACTGAGGAGAAGAATCAATAGCACAGAATATAAGTTTATTTATGTACAAAACATATGTAATTACGAAGGTATAAAGGTAATAAATTGTCAAATGAATACATAAAGAACCAAAACACTATCATCCAAGTGGAGTGAAGAAGACATGAATAGGAACAAAATGGTGTCTGCTTATTGCTAGCAAATGCTTGAAATCATAGCAATTCTTACTTGAGATGCCGAGGGAAGGAAGGAGAATCACTCCTTAACGGAGAAGGGAAAGGCTCCGACATGGAATCCCAGGAATTTTTATCGTCGTGCCTTTTCTTTCTGTCCAAGAAGGCTGGTTTGGTAGGGATTGTGTCCAACTCAACCTTGCATGTTAGGATTGCTACAATTTCAGACATTGGAGGCCTTTGACTAGCTTGAGGTTGAAGGCATAAGAAGGCTACTCTGATTGCATGGATGATATCCTTCTCGACAAATCCATTTTCGCGCATTCTTGGATCTATGAGATCAGTCAGCATAGCTCGCTCGTGTAGCTTCCATGCCTAAACAAGCATAAAAGTGAATTTGTAGATTTAAAAGAAAAGCAAGAAATTTAGGAGGGATGAGAATGAGAAGCATACATATTCAGGAAGGTATTGCATTTCTGATGGCAAAGTAAGGTCAGTGTTTTTCCTGCAACTAATAATTTCAAGCACCAGAACTCCGAAGCTGTATATGTCGGCCTTCTCTGTTAGCTCTCCCCTGATGGCATATTCTGGTGCGGTATAACCTCTGCATTAAATAATTACACACCCTTGGTTATGATTCTGTATTTCTTCATAGACTTTTCCAAAGACTAAGGAACATGTTGGTGATTGGATTACATCAAACAAGTATCTGTAGCATGTCTGTCTAAAACTAGAAGCTTCTCTGTGCCTCCTTTGTTTATATGAGATGAGGACCAAAATAGCACCATATTTGTGCAAGAATCTTTGATTCACAATTATCAACTCTTTTCCAGATCCTATTTCGGTAAAACCTTCAGAAATTCTAAGTTGAGTTGAAGGATTATGTGAAGATCCATCCTATGTTTTACTAATAGAGAGTAACTTACAAGGTTCCAGCAAACGCAGTGCTGAGATAAGCTTGATCTTCTGGGAAAAACCGGGCAAGGCCAAAATCTCCAATCCTAGGCTGGAACTTTTCATCCAGGAGAATGTTACTTGCTTTAATATCCCTGTGTATAATTCTGACATGTGAGTCTTCATGCAGGTATTGTAGTCCTCGAGCAACCCCAACAATTATTTGAAATCGAGTACCCCAGTTTAAAAATAAGTCATTTTTCCCTGCATCACAAAGATCCAAGTCAGATACTTGTTTTGTTTCATTTGAGCGATGAGCATAAGCAAAGTCATGATACCATAAACGATATGGTCTAAGCTCCTATTCTTCATGTACTCGTACACAAGTAGTCGTTGAGCTCCATCAGAACAGCAACCGAGAAGGCGAACCAGATTCTTGTGCTGTATGCTTGTGATCATCCTCACTTCAGAAAGGAATTCTGATTCTCCCTGCTGTGATTTCTCGAGGGCAAGCTTTTTTACTGCAACCAACCTTCCATCCCCCAACTTCCCCTTTGAAAATGGATAGAACACATAATTGAAATACTATGTAATTTATAAACGATAGAAGTCTTACATCTAAACACCAATTACACAAGGCACTAATGTTGGAAGGACAGAGAAAGCAAGTTATAAATCTTACCAAGTAGACAGGCCCAAATCCACCTCTTCCAAGAAGATTAATCTGGCTGAAATTCTTGGTAGCCTTCTTCAATGTCTCAAAGTCAAGATAGCTTATTGTACGAAGACTGCCGCTTAGAACATCTTTTGTCACTGCAGTAGATTAAAGTTAGGCCAACATATTAATTAATTAATTAATTACACCCTATTCTCCTACCTGGTCGCTTCACTGCCTGAACGACAAGAGATCTCCATCTCGCGGGTTTGATCAATTTCCGGGAGATAAATATCAAGATCACCAAAAGGAGCAGTATGATTCCCCCAAGGAGCAAGAACAGAGGCAGTGAAGAGTGTTTTGATTGGGAACTCTCTATACTGAGTGAAGTTGATGGAGGAAAGCTTACTGCATCCATTTCAGATGTCAAACTACAATCTTTCTTCAATATAAAGGCTTGGTTTTTCAACAAGTTTTCTGAATGATCTAAAGAGAAAGATCTGTTCTCTAAAGCTTTGCCAAATCAAGTTTCTACAAGCATAACAAGTAACAATCACCAGTTAAATTTAAACAGAAGCAATTCTTTGCTTTCAGTTTCTATGCGGCAATTCATCAAACAGTAAGAACTCAAATCACTAAGCACAAGCTTATATAAATTAAAATGGCTATATCAGAATATAATCTTTTTGACAAATAAGAAAACCCAAATAGAATTCATCATACCTTCAACTGCCAAACGGGGCATTTTTCTCATCAAACCCCCCAAACAAGAAGCAGAAAGCTGTTTTGCTCTTACAAAAGGCAGAGAATAGGCTCTGCATGCAGCCGATGATATATTCCCAGAAATGAAGTTACTTTTTTGGTTTTGTTTAGTGTTGATCAATCTTTGGTGGTTGTTTGCAATGTTTGTATGGAGTTATTGCAACATGGGTATAATCGAAACTTGGAAGCGTGGGATTATCGAAACAATTCAGCTTGTACTTAAAAGAGACAGCGCTGCTCGGACGGCAACATTTCGCATAAAACAAACTGAAGATTGGAAGTATGGAAATATTCAAACAGCAATATTGCGATGTTCCTACATGATACAACTGTAATGAAATAAACAAGAATATTTCCATCGTAATCTGTACTTGCGATCAATGCTGCCGAATTGGGTTTATTTTATTTATATATTTTATTCTGCTGTCAACTTAATGTTTTGTTTTTATTTTTCTCATTTTATTTTAACTAATGAATATTATTTTTTCTTTTTTTAAGTTGTATAGAAGCATTGGGATTTGGAACTAGAATTATTATTATTATTTTTTAAACGAGAAAAAACCCTTCCAAGTGCGGTAAAATTTGAGTTTACAAATTAAATACTACTCCCTCCGTCCAATTTAACATTATATATTTCTTTTCTTCGTGGGAATTAAGAAAGTTGATGATAAAGTATGAGAGATGGATAAATGATAAAGTATGAGAGAGAAGATAAATGAGTTTTTGAGAGGTAAATGATAAAGTATGAGAATGAAATGATAAAGTAAGTGTTGGGTGATGATTCTATCCTCAGCAATGTTGGTAAATAGTGGGAAATGACTCAGTCTTCTGTGTTGTCATACACTCAGTAGCCCTGTGCTCTGAAAGAGTCTGTGAAGATTTGAAGATCCCAAAATTCTATATTGATTGGTGAACCATTACGTTGTAATATGTTTTTGTCTCTAAGGTTTCAGACTCTACAGACACTCTGCTCTGGTTCAGGCACTCAGTAGATTATCTGCCTCAGCACCATAAGTAGAAGACTCAGTGATACTGGACTCAGCAGGAGCAGTATACTGAAAGGAGTCAGTACAACTGAACTCAGCAGGAGTAGTTCACTAAACTCAGAGCTGATCTTCAGTAGAGCCGACTCAGCAGGAGCATGCCACTGAATCAGACATCAGACTCAGCAACGGCCAGACAGTCTTCTGACTGTCAGGATCTTTAAAAGTCAAGTCAGCAGAGTCAATACGAGGAAGAGAGAAGTCAGCTTCAGATCTCCTTGAAGTCTGTTCTGTCTCAACCACCTTCTGAACCTCGACCAATGACAAGCAGCCACGTACCCTATATCTACTAAAGTTGCAAGTCAACAACTTTCCAGAAATGGAGGGAAAGGACACTGCCACAATACTTCAAAAGAGCCGTTAGCTGCCCAAAATAGAGAGACAAAGGATCGTCGTCTCCAACGGATCTATCCTAATCTCTTCTCTATAAATAGAGGGATAAATCAAATTTGAAGCTCACGAACCTCACCAAGACCTCACGAACACACGAGAGAACACACAGAGCATTCAAACGAGCAAACTCGAATAGGCCTAAGTTTTCCGCAAGAAGTTCGAAGAATCTATCTCCGGCGAAAGACTACATTTCTGCTCTTAGGGAACCAAGCTGAATCGCTTAATACAGCCTCTAGTATCCAAAGGACGATACACGAACCCAAAGCTTACACTCAGCTGTTCGTCGTTCTAGAAGCCACATCCTTGTTCCCTATCCCTCTAACCAAAGCTCAATAGAATATATCCATAGCTTAGACGAAGGAGTTCACCTCTGAACTGATCCTTATTGTAAAGGACTCCTTCACTGTTGGAGAGTGTTGGATATGAGTCAGTAGATGATACTCAGCTGTTCGTGGTTAAAAGAAAATTGGGGGAAATCATAGTAGTACTATGGAATTGAAGATCCCAAAACCGAGCTGATATCAGTAGTTCTGTGTGTCGTTAGGATTAGCTGATGTATAGGTTAGACTTGTTGTAATCGTTTTTATATTCTTATCTAAGTTCCTGTACGGGGTAATTGTTGAACTGATCTTCTGTCGAAGATACTTTTGCAACCCCATGTCATCGTGTAATCGCTATGCGTTCTTCAGCATCACCGAATAGACCTCGGTAAGAAGCCAATCCAGCAGCTGATAAGTCATCAGCATAAGAACTCATGCAAGCCCAGTACCTTCGCAGTCGCCAGCTGACATACTCAGAAGTTACATTCCTTGTCAGCCGACTCAGTCGAAGAAGATAGAGACTTTGCTTCATCGTATCCGACGTAAAAGCGACTACTTAAGTCTTTTCGAAAGTTCAGCAGAAGATCATACGAGGTTGTTTGAACGGTCAACTCGACATTCTCACCAACCACAAACCTCGACCAATGAGAAGCCGACAACGCCTTACCGCTCCAAACAAGAAAGTTGCTCTCATGTACAGTAATTAACCGCCCTGCTGCAACAAGTTCGAATTAATGACCATTTTCTTTGGAAGCTTGTGACACATGGCATCGTATTCTCCAACGGACATATGCCATAGCTCATAGCTATAAATAGAGAAGAATTCGAAGCTCTACGAGCGCGAAGCACGAAATTAAAAAGGGAAATTGCTCAAGCTCTCAAACACTCTAGCAACTCAATCGGAATATCCAAATGAAGAATCCGCACTTACTAGAATATTTTTGTGGTTCTTCTCTCTAGAGTCTTTAGATCCCTTTCTTCTCTACCTAAGCTCATTGTCAGATTTATAGCTTAGATTCGAAGGAGTTCATTTTTAGTGAACTGTTCTTATTGTAAGAACTCATTCATTAGTTGGAGAACTGTCTTCACCCCTTTCGAACTTAGGTTTGAATTGTAAAGTCGCTAAGGACTATAACTTAGAAGGATCTGTCATGTGCACAGTTTCCTTGCTGAGACTTGCTCAGACTAATCAACAAGTTATCCTGCTCTGTTCAGGACCGTGGACGTAGGATCTTGCGTATCCGAACCACGTTAAACTGCTTGTGTTCTTTACTGTTTTATTGCATACAAACCTTTGAAAATCATAAGTTTGCATAAAACGTATTTCTAAAATCGCTCAGCCAAAAGAATTTAATCTGCGAAAACACGTTTTCAAAAAGAGACAAACTCCGGGCCCCACACTTATCCGTACACTTATACTCTCCGACTGAGTTTCGAATTACTGACAAAAGTCAGTAGGAGAGCTCAGTAGCTGACTCACTGTCCCGTGATCGAAGGTATTTTTGGCACTGTTCATCAGTTGCAACCAACAGCTTCAGCTGACCTTCACCGAGAAAAAGAAACGGTACTCAGGTGTATTCACCCCCCCCTCTACACCTGATATTTGTCTCCGGACCAACAATTGGTATCAGAGCGCACGGTGTTCAACTGACCACCTGTTCTGAAATACTGGTCTTCTCGAACTGGTCCTTGAAAACGTTTTCTCTGCACAAGCATCTCTTCATTCATCCTTATACTCGTACACATAATGTCTGACATGTCAGGTATCAGGATGGTGCCGATGTTCTCAATAGAGAACTTCATGGTATGGCGTGTAAGAATGGAGGCACACCTTACGTCGCTGCACGACAGCATGACTGACGTACTGAAGACCGGACCCATCATTACAATGATAGACAGCGTCCAGTTCGCTGAAGTAGAAGGTGAAGGTGCTCGTATCGATCCGAAGGTTCCCAAGGACAAATCTGCCTTCGCGCCTGAAGAGAAAAAGCTGCATAACCTCGACCGAGTCGCACGAAATGCTATACTAACAACACTCAGTGACTCACACGTCGGGAGGGTGCAGGACTGCAAAACGGCGAAAGAACTTTGGGACGCCCTGGCTATACTGAGCCAAGGAACTCCTCAAATTAAAGAAAACAAGCTTGAATTAGAGCTTCAAAAGTTCGAAGCCTTTGCGATGGAGCCCAGTGAAACCATTGACGAATTGAGCGTCAGATTTACGAATCAAGTCAATGTGTTAAACGGACTGGGAAAGGTGTTCTCAAACAAAGAGATGAACACAAAGATCATAAGAGCGCTACCCCAACAGAAGTAGCTTCCTTTTGCTACTTATTTACGTCGCTCTGATCTTAATGCTCTAACTCCTGATGTTATATTTTCAGAATTAAAGACGGAGGAATTCGAGCATAGTCTACCTCAGAAGTGTTCCAGTGCTTCAGCTGACACTCAAATCGATCATGCCTTCAAGGCAACAGTCAGCAAAACTGGAGGCAAAAAGATTTCTTCCAAAGGTGCAAAGAGCTGCTGCAGATACAAAGACATCTGAAATGTCTGGGACTGACCAGCTCGCACTGATGGCTCTCAAATACCAAAGAGAGAAGGAGAGAGTCAGAAAGCTGAAGAAATATCACAGAGATTCTCCCCCTGGTAAGAAAGAATATTCAAAAAGGGAAGAATCTAACACTTCTACTGAATACGAGAATACGGAGCCTGTTGCGTTAGTCCACCAAAAGCTTAATTTGGAAAAAGCAAGAGAACATCCACGTGTTACAACCGCAAGAAGGAGGGACACTATCAGACGATCGTGTCCCGAACTCTCGCTGCTCAAAGAGCGAACGGCAAGCCGTAAGAGATAAATTCGCCTAGAAGAGGCAGCCTACATAGCCGGAGAAATATCCGACAACTCAATTGAAGAGGATACATTCATGTACTGTTCTGCTCATAAATTCATGTACTCTTAGGGGGAACCAAGAAGGTCAGATGGGCAGAACAGTACAAGGAGCCACTGTATGAGCACCCGGCTCAGTACGACTCGTACTACTATGAGCCCAGGGTCAGGAGAAGCGCAAAGACTCAGAAGAATAAAGCGCCTGAACCCAAAATCATCAGTAGAAAGTCAGTATCTCCAAGTCCTGTGGAGAAGAAAGCTGACAAGGTTCAGAAGAAGAAGTCTCAGACTTCTAAGGTTCCGAGACAGATTTGGGTTCCGAAATCACCCACTAACCAGTAAGGACCCAACTGAACCAAAGGGTACCTAAATATGCTTCTGTTTTGTAGGTGCATAAGGACCCATGGATAGTGGACAGCGGCTGCTCAAGACACATGACATATCAGAAGAGTCTGCTAACCAACTATGTACAAGAGATGGTCCCAAAATTGAGTTTGGAGACAACTCTAAAGGCTACACAAGGGGATACGGAACACTGAACATTGGGACTACTTCAGTTCCAAGAGTAACATATGTTGAAGGACTTCAACATAATCTCCTTTCTGTCAGTCAATTCGTGATAATCTTAACAGAGTTATCTTTGACACTTGGTTTTCGTGATGTTGTTGATAAATCTACGGGGAAAACAAAGTGTTATCGGGATCGCGGAGGAAAAATATCTATGTTGCGGGATCGGAAAACCGCAGAACCCGAGGCTTGCTTACTAGCACGAGACTAAATCGGTGACAAGTCGGGATGGCTATGGCACAAGAGACTCGGCCACCGAACTTCAAGACCATGAACAAGCTAGCCAAGAACTCCAAAGTCAAAGGACCGCCCAACGAATCGTTCGTTAAAGACAGAAATTGTGAAGCATGTCTGAAGGGAAAACAAACAAAGAGTAGCAACCCACCTATTCCGTCACCTTCTACTGATGGAATCCTTCACCGCCGCACATGGACCTATTTGGGCCCGTCTCTCCAGGTGACTATAAGAGGCAAGAAGTATGCCCTCGTCGTTATTGACGACTACTCAAGATATACTTGGGTCATCTTCATCGCCAATAAATCTGATGTTCAAACTGAGTTGCCCAATCTGCTGAAGAAGCTCAGTATGGAAAAGGACATCAAGATTCAAAGAATTCGCTCGGACAGAGGAATAGAGTTTCTAAACTCAGTAGTTAAGACATACTGCGATAAAGAGGGAATTAAACACGAGACATCAGCTGCCCGCACCCCTCAGCAGAACGGACTTGCTGAACGAAAGAACAGAACACTCAAAGAAGTAGCAAGAACGCTCCTCGCAAATTCTGGACTACCCTCTAAGTTCCGGGGCCGATGCTACCGACACCGCCTGTTACACTCAGAATCGCTCACTACTCACTCAAGAACACATGAAGACTCCATATGAACTATGGAAAGGGAGAATTCCTTCTATTTCTCATTTTCATATTTTTGGTCGTCCTTGCTTTATCCACAATAACGGGAAAGATCAGGCGAAGGTCTTTGATAGCAAATCGATCAAGGAGTTTTCTTAGGATACTCTCGAGTCGTAAAGCCTTCGAGTCTTTAACTATCGGACTCTTTGTGTGGAGGAAAGCCCTCATGTTGTTTTTGATGAATTTGTTACCGAGAACGAGGGAAGATACACGGTTAAATATGCGATGATGTCAGCAGCAAGCTACAGGATCTCGAACTTACTGATAAAGCTGAAAAGATCCAGCATTGTTGGGATGATGAGTTAGACAATGAACAAACTCAGACTCAACCAACAGTCGATGTAGCTGACCTAGTTGATTCTCCCGAACAGAATCAACAACAGGTAACATCGGTCGATGAGGAAGCCCCAGTGGTAACTGAGACCTCTACTGAGAATATGAACTCAGGGGGAACGATTAATGTTCCTGAGCTAAATGCCCCTGAACCTGGAAACTCAGTGGATCCTAACCTTCTTACTGAAATATTGCAATCTCAGAACAGTACTACTGAAATGCCTAACGCTCCTACTGATTCTGCAGAAGTTGTATCAGAAGAAGAAGCCAGACTCAGACGATCATGGCTAGATGCTCATTCTTCAGATCTTATCATTGGAGATCCATCAGCAACGATAAGAACAAGATCTAGATTTAATCAAGGCGAAAGCTCACTATTTTCCTGTTTCTTATCTATAGAAGAACCTCAGTTGATAGAGGACGCACTTAATGATGCTGACTGGATCATCGCCATGCAAGAAGAGCTGAACCAATTCGTTCGAAATGGAGGTTGGGAGCTTGTAGACAGACCTAGACATCAGCATGTCATTGGTACCAAGTGGGTCTTCAAAAACAAGCGAGATGAAAACAACATCATTATCAGAAATAAAGCACAACTAGTTGCAAAGGGATACAGTCAGGCAGAAGGAATTGACTTTGATGAAACATTCGCTCTAATCGCTAGATTGGAAGCCATTCGTCTATTCCTAGCTTATGCAACACATCAAGGCTTCAAAGTCTATCAGATGGATGTAAAGTCAGCTTTTACGAACAACAGCATCGAAGGAAGAAGTCTACGTGGAACAACCGCCCGGCTTTCAAAGCAAGGACATCGGGTGTACGAGACTTAGGAAAGCTCAGTATGGGTTAAAACAAGCACCCGTGGCTTGGTATGATACCCTATCGAGACTTTCTACTTCGTAAAGGTTTTCGAAGGGGACGAGTAGATCGCACCCTATTCAACATAAAGTCGGGAGATGACATCCTACGGGTGTAAATCTACGTGGACGACATCATTTTCTAGTGCGAGAAACGAGATCATATGTCGCCAGTTCGAGAAGATGATGAAAGAGAAATTCGAGATGTCCATGATGGGAGAGATGAATTATTTCCTTGGATTTCAAGTGAAGCAAACACCGAAGGAATCTTCATCAATCAAGCCAAATACACTCGAGACCTTCTCAAAAGATTCGGCCGCAACTCCAAAGAAGCCTACCAAAATCCCCATGAATACGAATTTTAAAATCGATCTAGACAAAGAGGGAGCTCCCTGTTAACTCTACCGATTATAGAGCCATTATTGGTTCTTTATTATATTTAACGACTAGCCGCCCCGACATAACTTATGCTTGTAGGTGTATGCGCAAGATTTCAAGCGGATCCCAAGCGAAGTCATCTCGACTCGGCTAAAAAGATTCCGCACTATCGAGAGGAACACCGTCTTTGGGTTATGGTATCCTGGCGATGATAATCTAATACCGACGGAGTTATTCGATGCCGATTATGCGGGATGCGGGATAGATCGTAAGTCAACTTCCGGAACGTGTCGGTTCCTAGGCGACAAGCGATATCTTGGTTCTCAAAGAAACAAAGCACTCGGCAGCAATGTCCACTACTGAAGCTGAGTACATGGCTGCTGGAAGTTGTTGTGCCCAGATCCTTTGGCTTCGACAACAACTGAGAGATTATGGTATCATTCAGAATGAAGTGCCCATCTACTGTGACTCCACAAGTGCTATTGCCATAACTCAGAACCCAGTTCTGCATATGAGATGCAAGCACGTGGATATCCGACATCACTTCATCAGAGACCATGTCGAGAAGAAGGATATCAGAATGGAGAAGATCCATACTGACAAACAAAGGGCAGACATACTGACCAAACCACTAGCTGAGAACAGATTCAGAGAATTATCAGTTGAGCTAGGTCTACTGGATCCTACTGAAATGCATCAGCAGAAGAAAACTACTGATAGCAGTCCGTGGAGACAATTGGAAATATTTGGTATCAGTAGATGGAACCCAAGACGACAAGTCGGTAGACTCCGTGCGGTGATTCGATGGGAAGAATCATACTGCATACGGCAAGGGGGGAACGTGCTTATCGGTACATCAATCATCCTCCTGCGATATAACGGTAACCACTGATCGAAAGTTCAGCCCAAGAGGTTTGCGTAGTATCATATACTTAATTTCTTTTCAAAAGCATGTCCGCATTTATTATATCGGCCGCACGCGATCGGCCAGTTAATGTGCATTTATTTTCCGCCATTAATTAGTTTTAGGAAAGGTCAGTAGGAAACCTTTTCATTCGCATAAACTGAGTAATTAATGCTGTCTGTCGCGCATTTAATGCATGTCTTCTCACTTACCTTTATTACGTAAGTCTATATTAGAGGCGACTTTTGTAATCATTCCTTTTATAACACTCAAATCTCAGCCGCCCATAAGATTTGAAAGATTAAAATTAGATCTTAGGATCAAAACTTATAATCAGACGATATATATAAAACCTTTCATCTTCTATCCTTTCCTCACTTCTCGCCATTTTTCAACTTAAGAGCTATTTTCAAGCATTCAGTTCTTTCTCAAAAATCATCCTAACTGTCTCGCTTTTGCATGCCTCAAAGCTCTTTAGTACTCGGCAATGTATTGAAACCTGCTGGATACTTACTAACTTACTCTATTTTCAAGTGCTAACAAGTTATTTTGCAGATTTCAATGGCGACATCTCAAGTTCCTGAGAATATAGAGGAGATAATGGCATCCAGGATTCAGTTTGAACCAACTATGGCCTTCCGACAAGTTGATATCGCCTTCTTGGAACCCGTGTTCGATGCTCTGGAGTATTCTGGTCTTCAGGAGCTGGTGACGAAGCACCCGAGATCTTATCTACCAAGGCAAGTGGTAGAAGTTTATTACAACTGGAGGTCTCTCGCGTCTGGAGGCGAGGAATCTTCCTTCGTCTATTTGAAGGAAGTGGATCAGAACTCTTGGGATACTGCTCAGAGAGTCTTCAACGTTAGGGACATTCTGGTGCTGTCGTTTGATCTTCCAGACTACAGTATTTCTCCTATCGGTTACAAGGAGAAGGAGATAAACGCATATGTTCGTAAGTTCTGCTGACGCTCTGACATATCATTCAAGTCGGCTCCGCAAAAGAATCTTCTCGCTTCCCCAATACGAGAGGACTAGCCTACATAGTCTCTCATATCTCTGACGAGCTCATTGGATCATATGATCAATTATCCAAGCCAAGGATTCAGCTGATGATGGCGATAGATGATGGAGTTGAAGTGAACTGGGCTGACTACTATGTCTCGGAGATGAAGGCCCAAGCCCCGAAGTTCACTACCCTACCCACTGGAGAGAGGAAGTTAGCCGGTGTAGGGAAGTTACTCTATGGGACTAAGATGTCGATCCTCATAGAAAACTCGTTCGAGGCACTCGTCGTTTGTCGATTCTAAGTTCTTCGATGTAAAAGCGATTAAGTTCAAGACTAAAGTAGCGACTGAGAAGTCTATCGGTAAGGGGCCACCTGAGCCGAAGAGAGCAGCATCCGTTCTGCCCCCACATACCGAAGTGACTAAGAAGAGGCGACTGACCAAGACCAGACCAGCTGAGGTCTCAGTTGCTCGGCCCTCTCGGTTATTGAACCCGCCCCCTCCTTCTACTCAAGAAGAGCGAGTTTTAGATTACGATATCGGCATTGAGGGTGCGACCCTCAAAGATAAAGTCCCGGTAATTAGCTCGAGGAGACACGGTCGGACGTCGGGGAACCGACCGAGGAGGCTGCGCCCGAGTCGACGACTATTCACACCACTCGTCTCCGTGCCACATCCGAAATACACGATTATATTCCCCGAGATCGCCGGGCACTCGGACTTAGTCGACATAGCCATCGGGGCTAGGGTTCAAATGCTTCTAAGGTTTCGAGTTGGGATATTCTAGAAGACATAATTAAAACCCACTCGGTCATCCACTTGCTCGATGAGGAGCAGAAGTTACAAGAAGTAATAGGGTACGGAGAACCGGTGACTTGGCTACTCTTGAAGATCTCAGAGCCGCAATGCTTTACCTTCTAAGCTTGTGAGAGTCGGTTCTGGTAACACTCCTCCGCCCCCATCTCCTCCTGGCGATAAGAAAGACGATGATAAAGATGATGATAACAATCGAGATGAAGGATCGGACACCCCAAGGATACGGTAGCCGGGAGGCTCTGCTGAGGGTTCAACTCCCCGTGAGAAGAGCAAATCACCACTTCCTGATACATTAGGTGATGCTCAAGGTGCTTCTAAGTACAGTAGGGAGCAGCTCCTCACGTTTTCTGAGCAGAGGCTCGGAACCAGCTCGTACCAGATACAACCTATCGGTTCCGTGTCCTCGAAGTCCGTAAATAAAGCCATTCGACGCCAAGGAGAGAAAAACCGACTTTTGGCTAAGGACGTCCATCTGAAATGGACAAAGTATACTAAGGCTCAGACACAGAGCTTAGATAAAATAGCTGCTGGCATCTCAAAAATTCCAGTACCTACTCCTCAACCCAACCTTCAGGAGATTATTGAGGCAGCCTTAGCAGCTCAGAAAGTCGATCTAGAAGCTCAGAGTCAGCAGTTGCTCCAGAATCAGCAGAAGATATTTTCAGAGCAGTTGACTCAAGCTCTTGCAACTGTTAAGCTCGAAATCGACGAAAGGAATAAGATTGCCACCTCTAGCCTTCAAAAATCTATTACCCAACAGGCAGAGGCTCTGAAACCTATTCAGAAAGAAATGACAGAATAGCAGGATCAGGCTCTGCTGAAACTCCGTATGGAGTCAGCTGCACAGCTTAAAACATCAAGAGCTGATCAGGAAAAAGACTGGGAATTATATTGCAATCTCGTCAAGGACTTCGAATTCACAACAACTCAGATTAAGGATTCAGTCCACACTATGGAAAGAGACATTCAAGCCATCCGCACCCAACTCTCTAAGGCAGATGATGCCAAAAATGGGGAAGATATTATGAAAGATGAACCTGATACGGATATGGCTGATGTCCAAATAGTAGAGGGTGGTCAGGAGGAAGGACCCTCTAATGCTCAGACTCAGGGGGAAGGTATTCAGGCAGAACAACTCTCGACTGCTAATGCTCAAGATACTTCAGGGGTTCTGCTACTTGAATTTCCTCTAGAACCTACCCCCATCTCATCTTCTGCTGCCCACATAGAAGATGTTGCTCACTTCATTGAACAAGAGTCCGAAGGAGAACAGGCTCCTCCGCAGAGGCCGGGGAAGGAGCTCAAGCACGCTATTACTCCTCCCTTCCTCCCCGGTCCGAAAATTCAAATCTAAAGCGGAACAAGAAGCCTTTGACCTCCGAGTAGCCCAACAACTACAAGACAAGCTGGATCATAAGCGACAGATGGAAGAAGCTCAACTTGCTAAAAAGCCTAAGGGCAAAGTTGTTAAGGGCAAAGGTAAGAAGAAGCAAGAGTCTATGGTTGAAGAAAAGAAGAAGGTTCAGGAGGAGTTCACAGAAACTCTTTCTACTACGAGTCAAGCTACGCTCGTAGTCACTATCGGACTCATCTTACACCCGAGCAAGAAGCGAAGATAGAGCCACGTGGGAAGCCACGCCGCAAGGCCTGAATCTCGGGAAAGGAGACCGTAGGGGCGGCGGCTCTTCGAGAAAAGAAGAGAATGGGCGATATGGCTAAGATGATGAGCCTATCTCAAAAACCGGAGATGATCCCGTGAAAACAAATCCCACGAGGATCAAGGAAAAGAGCGCCTCATGTCAAAAAGGACCTTGTGCTTCATGTTGATAAATGGGTTCCTGCTCTGGTAAATGATCAATGGGAAGAGCTCAAAGAGGAATTTATCAAAGCCTACTACGTATGGAAATTCTATCCAAGTGAGCAGACTATCGAACAAGCCTTTGACGAGTTTTTGTTCAATTATAACTCTGAGCTGAGGGAACAACTTCTGGAGATTATGAAGAGAGAGAACATTCCTTTCAGAGCTCCGGCTTTCAGGCGCATCCCACCTCCTAGAACTGCGCGCGGAATTCTGTGTACAAAGGAAATAGAGGATGAGGTCAGAACTGCAGCTTATCGCTTCGACCTAAGTGTCGACTTAGCTGAAGACGATGAGGATGTTCAGACACTGAGGAAGAGAATCTACCTATACTATGGTCTGCAACCCCCTGTCGACAGATCTGCTGATTTCAAGAAGCGCACTCAAGGCTTCAGGCGTCAGTAGTGTTTCCTCTTCTCTACTCTTGTGTAATAGTGATAGGAACCTGTAATTTCTTGATCATATATACTATCGTTCCTATTGCTTAATAGACAATTACTCATTGTCTTACAGCATTTTGCTTTGTGTTTTTCACAACTGATCACTAAGTGATCTGGCACACACTCACAATCAGTTTCTCTGATTTTGCCTATCTCTCACCCTTGATTTTTTTTAAATCATCATATCAGTTTATTTTCCTCAGAAGGATTAAGGGGGAAAGTGTTGTCAGTAGGTTAGCATATCTCATAAGATGTTTAGAGTTTAGAAGTAGAGGTTTTGGCATCATCAATTAGGGGGAAATTGTTGGATATGAGTCAGTAGATGATACTCAGCTGTTCGTGGTTAAAAGAAAATTGGGGGAAATCATAGTAGTACTATGGAATTGAAGATCCCAAAACCGAGCTGATATTAGTAGTTCTGTGTGTCGTTAGGATTAGCTGATGTATAGGTTAGACTTGTTGTAATCGTTTTTATATTCTTGTCTAAGTCCTGTACGGGGTAATTGTTGAACTGATCTTCTGTTGAAGATACTTTTCAGAACCCCTTGTCATCAGTGTAATCGCTTGCGTTCTTCAGTCATCAGCTGAATAGACCTCAGTAGAAGCCAATCCAGCAGCTGATAAGTCATCAGCATAAGAACTCATGCAAGCCCAGTACCTTCGCAGTCGCCAGCTGACATACTCAGAAGTTACATTCCTTGTCAGCCGACTCAGTCGAAGAAGACAGAGACTTTGCGGTCATCGTATCCGACGAGTAAAGCGACCCGGCTACTTAAGTCTTTTCGAAAGTTCAGCGAGAAGATCATACGAGGTTGTTTGAACGGTCAACTCGACATTCTCACCAACCACAAACCTCGACCAATGAGAAGCCGACAACGCCTTACCTATTCCAAACAAGTAAAAGTTTGCTCTCATGTACGGTAATTAACCGCCTCGCCGCAACAAGTTCGAATTAATGGTCGTTTTCTTTGGAAGCTTGTGACACATGGCATCGTCTTCTCCAACGGACATATGCCATAGCTCACAGCTATAAATAGAGAAGAATTCGAAGCTCCACGAGCGCGAAGCACGAAATTAAAAAGGGAAATTGCTCAAGCTCTCAAACACTCTAGCAACTCAATCAGAATATCCAGCGAAGAATCTGCACTTACTAGAATATTTTTGTGGTTCTTCTCTCTAGAGTCTTTAGATCCCTTTCTTCTCTACCTAAGCTCATTGTCAGATTTATAGCTTAGATTCGAAGGAGTTCATTTTTAGTGAACTGTTCTTATTGTAAGAACTCCTTCATTAGTTGGAGAACTATCTTCACCCCTTTCGAACTTAGGTTTGAATTGTAAAGTCGCTAAGGACTATAACTTAGAAGGATCTGTCATGTGCACAGTTTCCTTGCTGAGACTTGCTCAGACTAATCAACAAGTTATCCTGCTCTGTTCAGGACCGTGGACGTAGGATTTGCGTATCCGAACCACGTTAAACTGCTTGTATTCTTTACTGTTTTATTGCATACAAACCTTTGAAAATCATAAGTTTGCATAAAACGTATTTCTAAAATCGCTCAGCCAGAAGAATTTAATCTGCGAAAACACGTTTTCAAAAAGAGACAAACTCCGGGCCCCACACTTATCCGCACACTTATAGTCTCCGACTGAGTTTCGAATTACTGACAAAAGTCAGTAGGAGAGCTCGATGGCCGACTCACTCGTCCCGTGATCGAAGGTATTTTTGGCACTGTTCATCAGTTGCAACCAACAGCTTCAGCTCACCTTCACCGAGAAAAAGAAACGGTACTCAGGTGTATTCACCCCCCCCTCTACACCTGATATTTGTCTCCGGACCAACAGAGAGTTTTTCAAACACTTAGTTTGATAACCCTGTAAACTGAGACTTGCTCAGTATAAATCTCAAGACCAGTGTTTGTCCAGCGTACAAACCAACTGAGACTATCTCAGTATAATAAATAGCTTCCTGATCTTTCGGGACAGTGGACGTAGGATTTTTGTGTCCGAACCACTTTAAAAATCTCTGTGTCTTGTGTTCTGTTTTCACTGTTGTATTGATTTACTGTTCATACTGAAAACCTTTTTTAAATCATTCAACTGAGTTTCAGCAAACTTAACAGACTGCACTAATCAACTGAAACTGGGCCTACACTATTCCGCACTACTGAACTCTATCTGGAAGATACTAAATTCTGACTCTAAGTCAGCTAGCAGATCTCAGTAGAGTCAGTCACTCTGCCACACGATTCGAACGGCTTATGCGGTCTGCCGAACTTGTTCGATGCGACACTATCCCGAAAATTTGTTTGTGTTTAAGTTGAGAAATCAATTTTCTGGTGTATTCACCCCCCCCCCCCTCTACACCTGAACGTAATCTCGGGACCAACAGTAAGATAAATAAATAAAAAAGTAGGAGAGAGAAATAAAAAAGTAAGAGATAATTTAGTAATATTTTTTAAAGTTATTTCCTTTTAAGGAAACGTGTCATTTTAAGGGGGACGTCCCAAAAAGGAAAACGTGTCATATTAAATGGACGGAGGGAGTACTATGAAAGGAGTGTTTGGTTTGATTGGTTTTAACCAATTACATTTAAAATAATAATAATAAATTTGGTTATCGATCTTTTAAGTTTCACTCATAATTGAATAGATAATACTATAAAATTTGCCTAAATCAATGGACAAAAGTATTTACTCAAAGACATGCTTGTGTGAAACGATGACCTTGTTCTATGATATGGATCCTCTAATTGATTCGAGAAAATATATTATTTTAGATACTGAAAAATATTATAGTTTAGACAAAAACTTTCGTGCGCTAGTTGCACATGTAATCGGGTCGCACGAATCCAATTACATTCCAATTATCTGATTTGGATCCTCGCGCTGAACATTGTAATATATAAATTTTATGCTAGTTATATTAACTAATAACTTATAGTCTATTCGTATGTTATTCTCCTACTAACCAAAAGGTTTTAAGTTCAAGTCCTCATAATTGAATTTTTTTCCCTTTCATCTTTTTTATATTTTTATTTCGTGAAAACTACTTTTCAATTTTTTAAATTTATTTATAATTTTTTTGTTTTATTATTATTATTTTTCCAAGTCTTATTAAGGACATGCGTGCCATTTGTTGTGAAAAAAGTTTTTATATTTTATTTTATTTTAAATATTTTTTAATATTTTTAAATTCTTTTAAAGATGGAAGTGTCATTTGTTATGAACAACATTGTCATTTTTTAGTGAAGAAAATTAATATCTCTGTCCCATTATTAGTAGCGACCTTTCACAATTCAGACGTCCCGCTATTAGTGACGACGTCCCAAATTGGTAAAAAGTTATCACATCTCTCCTACTTTATCATCTTATCTCTCCTACTTTATCATCTACTCTCATTATTATACTAATTTCTCTCTCTTACTTTATCATCTCAACTCTATTACTTTACCATTTACTTTCATTATTACACTCATATTCTCTCTCCTACTTTATTATCTTCTCCTCTGTTAGTTACCATGCCGAAAAGAAAGTTGTCACTAATAATGGGACGGAGGTAGTACTATTTATTGAGTATCATTTGTTTCAATACAAGGGGTATTTTCATTTCGAACGCCTTCTACATCACTTCGGAAGTGTCATTTGCGTTGCACAAAAGTGTATTTCGTAGAGTATCATTTAGAGTCATTTGTTTTGAAGAAATGTGTGTCATGAGAGTATCATTTGCTTCCAACAAAAGTGTCATTTGTTTTGAACAAACTGTCATTTTTAGATTATCATTTATTGAGTATAAATTATTTTTGAAAAAATGTGATTTGTTTAGGAAAGAAGTTTCATTTGTGGTGAACAAATGTGTCATTTATTTCGAACAAAAGTATCATTTATTGAGTATCAATTCTTATGACACATGCATATTAAAGACGATAGAAGTCATTCAAAACGAAAAAATGACACTTTTGTTTCGAAAGAAATGATACTTAACAAATGACATTTTTGTTCAAAGCCAACGACATTGTTGTTCACATCAAATGACACTCTTATCTTTAAGAAAAATATAAAATTAGGAAAATTAAAAAATTAAAAATTAAATAAAAATTATTTAAAAGATTAATAAAAAAGAAATAAATAACAAAATTAAAAAAACTAAAAAATATTAAAAAAAAAGGGATTCGGCCGCAGATCCTGATTGCAAATCCGTGCGACCTGGTTGTACCTGCAACCGGCGCACGGAAGTCCACCTGTATTGTTTATTTTAGTTATAAAAAAAAGCTGGTAGCTTGTACTTATTTGATAAAATAACGAATCATTTAGGGCAAAAAGAAGGATCATTTACTATAATGAGAAACATCCATCACATGGAATGATATCGATGAGATAGGCGAACATGCCTCTAGTCTTACATATTAATAAGATAAATTGCCCTATACGATTATGACTGTGACCTGTGAAACTGGAGTCCAATCTTTTTCTCTTTTAATTGTTCACCACTAGTATGGTTTAAAATATGGTCTATTATAGATCAAGCCATTTTATAAGAAAAGAGGAAGTGTCAAAGGCTCATCGACTATGTCCAAGACGGTAAGTTTAGCAGAGTTCTTCAAAAGAAAATGGGTTTAGATGGAAGCTATGGTTATAAACAAAAATCATCGGCCTCATTCTGCCCGTCTTGACTAGCCGAGTGAGTCCATAAACATCTAAGCTTGGGTCTTGACCCAGAAATCCTAACCGTTGGACTTAAAGCCAAAGTCCATAGGTCCCCTCCAATTGGTTAGCACGCAATCGAGATCAACACATTGCACTACTAACAAACATGTACACAATTCTCAACTAACGTGTTAGGTCAGTCAAGAATATCGATCCATTAATTCAAAGCATTTAACACATATAATGCACAAAAATATTTTCGTGGATAAACATGTATTTGTAGAGCTTAATAATTCAAAGTAATTTTTAGATAGTAAAACTCACATTGCATATATGCTTTTAAGAGTAATAGAGCTTCTTTGATAAAGTAGGGTGCTACTTCTGTAACATTACCAAATCAACCTCGACCAATTAGAAGCGGCCAAAACTGCGCTTGTTCTAACATAAAGATGCCTAAAAGCTCTGAATTCCCTGTAAAATTAGGAATCTCTACAGTAAGATTCAAATTTCATAAACGACCGTTTGCTAGTATTCTAGCTGCAAGAGTAGGGTTTCTTTCCAATGGATCTACCCCCAGCTGAGACTATAAATAGAGGAAGTCTTTCTCCCGTTCAAGACACAGGGAACACAAGCTTTCAATCCTACAAATGCTCTAGCAATCATACAACCAAAATACTTACCGAAGAACTAAACCGCGTTAGAATCATCTTATTATTCTTCCTACTAGAGTGACATATGTTCCAACCCTATTTCCCTAAGCTCACTTGTAATATCCAAAGCTTAGATTGAAGGAGGTCAGCCTTGAAATGTTTTTATTGTAAGAACTCCTTCAAGTTGGAAAACCTTAGACATACCCTTATCCTTTCAGAGAGTAGCCGTGTGTTTGAATTGTAAAGTTACTTAGGACTATAACTAAGTTGTGGTCTATCTTCCATATAGACTCACTTAACTTTATAAATACAAGTCATTCCTATTCTAACAGAAAGACTGGACATAGGATTTTGTTAATCCAAACCACTATAAATCATTGTATTATTTACTATTTTATTGCTTACTAACTATTTGTATAAGATATTTTCAAATACAGACAAGTATTGGTTTTCAGTAAAGCCTTAAAACATGCACAATCATATCTGAACAATTTTCAATAAACAAACATTTTCAAATGAGACTTAAAATTAGGGCTACACATTCCGCACAATATCCTAAACTATTTAAATTACGGACTGACAAAAGTCAGTAAGTGATACTTAGTAAATGATATCTGTTGGTCCGGAGACGAGTATCAGGTGTAGGGGGGGGGTGAATACACCTGATTGCAAGTTTTTCCTCAAACGCGAAGGTCAGCTGAGCTGAGATTTTCAACTGAATGAACAATGCTGTTGGGTGATGATTCAATCCTCAGCATGATCATACTTGTGGGAAATGATTCTATCTTCTATATTGAATCACGCTCAGTAGCCTCGTGCTCTGACTGTTGAGAAGATTTGAAGATCCCAAAACCTTACCGATTGGTGAACCATTCCTTTGTATTCGTATTTGTCTACGAGGTTTCGGACTCGGTAGACACTGCTCTCGGTCAAGGCGCTCGGTAGCTCATCGGCCTCGGCACCGGTGTAGAAGACTCGGTGAATACTTGGACTCGGCAGGAGCAAGATATCGAGAGAGTCGGTTGAACCGAACTCGGCGAGAGTAGTTCACTGGACTCAGAGCTGATTTTCAGTAGACCCTTCTCAGCTGTCTATCTACTGAATACAAAATCAGACTCAGCATCGGCTGACAGTCTTCTGAACTGTCTGAATCTTTTGATAAGCTATCAGTGTTGTCAAGTATGAGGAAGAGAGAAGTCAACTTCAGTTGCCTCGAAGTTTGTTCTGTCTCAACCACCACATCCACCTCGACAAATGACAAGCATACACGTGTCGTCTCACCTACTAAAGCTACAGTCAACATATTTCCGTAAAAGGTGGGAAAGTACACTGTTACCTACACAAAAGAGCCGTTTGCTACCACAAAAGAGGGAAAAAGAAGAAGATCGTCTCCAACGGATCTATTCTTCTCTCCACTCTATAAATAGAGGGATCATTCAAGATTTGAAGCACTAACACACTAACACGAAGCAAGAAACGCACAGAGCATTCAAACAAGCGAAATTAACGACTAAGTCTTCCGCAAGAATCAACCGAGTTATCTCCGGCGAAAGACTACATACAGCTCAAAAGGAACCAAGCTGAACCGATATAAGCTTCTAGTATCCAAGCGACTGACACGAACCTATAGCTAAACCCTCAGTTGTTCGTCGCTCTAGATAGCTACATTCTCGTTCCTTATCCCTCTAACCCTAAGCTCACTTGTTATATCCATAGCTTAGACGAAGGAGTTCACATTTGAACCCAATCCTTATTGTATAAGGACTCATTCATTGTTGGAGAAGTTTGTCAAACACTTAAAGTTTGATAGAATTGTAACCGGGACTTGCTCGATATAATCCCCAAGCCACGGCTTTGTCCGATGTACAATGGCCGAGACTAACTCGGTATAATAAATAACCTCCCGATCTATCGGGGACAATGGACGTAGGATTGTTGATATCCGAACCACTTTAAAAATATCTCGTGTCGTTTACTTCTTGTTTCATTGGTTTTACTTGTGCATCCGAACATCATATTTAAAATCGATTTAACTGTCTCGCATTCGAACCTCTTATCTACCGAACCGAGACTTGCATAAAACGTTTTCCTCATTAAAACTGATTTGGGCCTACACAATTTCGCACACTGAACTCTCACTGATCGATACTGAATTCTGACCTAGTCAGTTAGCAGATCTCAGCTGAGTCAGTACTCTTTTAGCCTTTAACACGATTCAGAACAGTTGTCTGGTCTGCTGAACTATTTCAGTATGGCACCTTCCTGAATAGGACTGTTCGTGTTCGAAAGTTGAGAAATTTGGATTCAGGTGTATTCACCCCCCCTCTACACCTGAACTCACTCACGGGACCAACAATTGGTATCAGAGCAGGAGTTCTTTGACTCTTGTTATCTTTGAGACTGGTCTATTCGAACGGATCCGAGGGAAAGCGTTTTTCACTGCATATCACTCTACATTCATATCATTATTCTTCATGGCTGATATGTCAGGTATAAGGATGGTACCTATGTTCTCGGTGGAGAACTACGGAGTATGGCGAGTCAGGATGGAAGCTCATCTGACATCCCTCCATGTCAGTATGACTGAAGTGCTTGAAGATGGACCTATCGTTCCTATGATTGATAGTGTCGTGACTCGGGACCAAGCTCAAGGAGGAGGAATGGTGGCCGGAAAGAAGATCCCCAAAGAGAAGTCTCTTCACTCCCGAAGAGAAGAAGCTTCACAATCTAGACCGAGTCGCCGGGAATGCTATACTAACCACCCTTAGTGATTCTTATCTTGGCGGGGGTTCGGGAATGCAAGGCGCTAAAGAACTCCGGGATGCTCTTGCGCTACCGAGTCGAGGGACTCAGAAGATTAAAGCCAACAAATTAGCACTGGAACTCCAAAAGCTGGAAAGCTTGTCTCTCATGCCCGGGGACAAAATCGAAGATCTAAACGTCAGATTTACCAATCTGATGAATTCTATCAATGGGCTGGGAAAGACATTCAGCAACCGAGAGATGAATCTGAAGATTCTGAGGGCACTGCCGGACGGACACTGGACACCTTTTGCCACTTTATTGCGACATTCTGATTTAGATGATGTGTCTCCTGACCATATCTTTTCAGAATTACAGGCAGAGGAGTATGAGTTCGACAGACCTCAAAGAAAGCTGAGAGCTGAAGCTGATACGAAGATTGACCATGCTTTCAAAGCTACAGTCAACACAGCATCTCCCGCTACGAGCAAGACGACGAGTAAGACTGAGCCTTCACTCACTGACCTACAAGAAGGAAGTCTCGCTCAGAAGTATGCGCTGCTCGCTGTAAAGTATCAGAAGGAGAAGGAGCGACGCAGAAAAGTGACTAAAGCCTATCGGGAAACGAAAGGTAAGTCAGAATATACACCTAAACGCGCTCCTGATACTCAATCTTCTGAATGCAGAAAGAAAGATGACTCAGCACTCTCAAGGGATAGTGCAACCAAAGAAGAAAAAGTCATCACTTGCTACAACTGCAAGAAGCCGGGACATTATCAGTATGATTGTCCTGAGCTCAGTAGTGCTGAACGCGCAGCACGCAAGGCAAGGAGAGAGAAATTCGCCCAGAAAAGACAATCCTACATAGCTGGCGAAATCTCAGACGACTCAGAAGAGATCGACTCCTTTATGGATTCATCTGACGATGAAGCAACTTTCATGGCCTTAGAGCATGAAGCAGATGAATCAACTGAAATGTGCATGATGGCAGGCGAAGAGGATGAGGTGCGTAAAGACCCATGGTATGTGGACAGCGGATGCTCAAGACACATGACATACCAAAGGAGTCTATCGAAGAATTATATCATCGAAGAAGGACCCCGAGATTGAGTTCGGAGACAATGCAAAAGGCTATACCGGGAGGATATGGAACACTCAAGCATTGGAACCGCTAACGTTCTAAGAGTATCATATGTTGAAGGACTTCGACATAATCTTCTCTCTGTTAGTCAATTTTGTGATAACTCAAATAGAGTGATATTTGTAGCTGTTTACGTGATGTTATTGATAAATCCATTGGGGAAAATAGTATTATCGGGTTCGCGCAGAAAGAACATATATATGGCTGACTGGAACTCAGCTGAACCTGAAGCTTGCTTATTGGCGAAGAATCACAACCGCACGGGGTGGCTATGGCACAGAAGACTCAGCCATCTCAACTTTAAGACGCTCAACAAGCTTGCAAGAGACACTCTAGCAAGGGGACTGCCGAATGAAGTATTCAGCAAAGACACTCAGTGTGAAGCATGTCTGAAGGGAAAGCAAAAAAGGAATCAAAATCCTCCAGTTCCATCGCCTTCCACTGATGGAATCCTTCACCGCTACATATGGATTTGTTCGGTCCGGTCTCCCCAGTGACGATCGGAGGCGAAAAATATGCATTAGTGGTCATAGATGACTACTCACGCTACACATGGGTCATATTCATTGCCAACAAGTCCGACGTCAAAACGAGTTACCAACGCTTCGAAAAGCTCAGTGTCGAGAAGAACACCAAGATCAGAAAAATACGTTCAGACAGAGGAACTGAGTTCCTTAATTCCATGGTAAAGGAGTTCTGCAAAGCAGAAGGAATAGAGCATGAGACTTCAGCTGCACGCACACCTCAGCAGAATGGAGTTGCTGAACGAAAGAACAGAACTCTAAAAGAGGCAGCTAGGACTCTACTCGCAGACTCAGGACTCCCAACCAAATTCTGGGCAGAAGCAACGGATACTGCATGTTATACTCAGAATAGATCTCTACTGACAAAGCAGCATAAGCGGACACCATATGAACTATGGAACGGCAGGAAGCCTTCTCTATCTTATTTCCATATTTTTGGTTGTTCATGCTTTATTCACAATAATGGGAAAGATCGGCTGAAGACTTTTGATAGCAAGTCAGATCAGGGAGTATTCTTAGGATACTCTCGGGTCGAAGCAAAGCTTTCAGAGTATTCAACTATCGGACTCTTTGCGTGGAGGAAAGCCCTCATGTTGTTTTTAACGAGTTTGCTACCGAAGACGGGAGCAATAACTCAAATTCGAACTCGAGGACATCAGTAAGCGCCTACGGGATCTAAGCTTAAAAGACAAATGCGAAAAGATCCGGCTATGTTGGGATGATGATTCGGATGAAGAAACCGAAGACAAATCTACTCGAATCTCAACCCGCCGAGCAAGTAGCCTGAGCAGATTGATTCTCCCGAACGGAATCAATCCCGGGGTAACTCGAGTCGATGAAGAAACCGTTGACGTAATCGAGACCAACACTACCGAGAGCAACACCTCGGGGGGAACGTCTAGTAATGTTCCTGAGCTGAATGCCCTCGAACCCGGTGACTCGATGGAGACCATACTCTTGTTACTAAATTACTTCAATCTCGTAATAGTACAACTGAAATGCCTAACTCACCTACTATCTGTGTTGAACAAGTTTCAGATGAAGAGTTGAAACATCGTAGATCGTGGCTCGATGCTCACACTATTGATTTAATCATTGGAGATCCTTCAGCAAATATCAAGACAAGATCCAGATTCTGTCAAGGAGAAAGCGCATTATTTTCCTGTTTCTTGTCTACTGAAGAGCCTCAGACCATTGAGGATGCACTGAAAGATGCTGACTGGATCATTGCTATGCAGGAGGAGCTGAATCAATTCACGAGAAACGAAGTATGGGAGCTTGTAGACAGACCCCGGCATCAACATGTTATTGGAACTAAATGCGTCTTCAAAAACAAGCGAGATGAAAACAACGTTATAGTAAGGAACAAAGCAAGACTCGTGGCTAAAGGCTACTGTCAAGCCGAAGGGATAGATTTCGATGAGACGTTCGCTCCAGTCGCAAGATTGGAGGCAATCAGACTATTCCTGGCCTACGCAACACATCAACGATTCAGGGTTTATCAAATGGATGTGAAGTCTGCGTTCCTGAATGGCGTGCTGAAAGAAGAAGTCTATGTGGAACAACCGCCCGACTTTCAGCTGGGACATCAAGTATATAGACTCAGAAAGGCTCTATACGGGTTAAAACAAGCACCCAGGGCTTGGTACGATACCCTGTCTGAGTTTCTTCTTCAGAAAGGTTTTCAGAAAGGCACAGTAGACCACACTCTATTCAACATTCGACTGGAAGAAGACTTATTACTTGTGCAGATCTACGTGGATGACATTATATTCGGATCAAAGAATGTCATCATGTGTCAGCAATTTGAAAAGATGATGAAGGATAAGTTCGAGATGTCGATGATGGGTGAAATAAACTACTTCCTTGGTTTTCAAGTCAAGCAATCTGAAAAGGGAACATTCAACAACCAAGGCAAATACACTCGAGACCTCATCAAAAGATTCGGCTGCACATCCGGCAAATCAATCAAGATCCCGATGAACACGAATATGAAGATAGATCTTTATAAAGAGGGAGTATCAGTAGACCAAACTGAATACCGTGCTATAATTGGTTCTTTATTATATCTAACAGCTACTCGTCCTGACATAACTTATGTTGTAGGTGTGCGTGCTCGATTTCGGGCGAATCCCAAGCGAGTCATATGGACTCGCAAAAAGAAGATTCTCCGCTATCTACGAGGAACACCCGACATGGGTTTGTGGTATCCAGTGATGATAATATTGAACTAAGCTGGTTATTCCGATGCCGACTATGCGAGGATGTAGAATAGACCGAAAATCAACTTCGGAGAACATATCGGTTCCTTGGCGGCAAAAAGCCGATCTCATGGTTTTCAAAGAAACAAGCACTCGGTGGCCACGTCGACTACGAAGCCGAATACATGGCTTCCGGAAGTTGTTGCGCCCGGATCCTTTGGGCGAGACAAAGCGGTGAGAGACTATGACGTCATTCGGAATGAAGTGTCGATTTTTACGCGATAGTACCAGTACTATTGCAATCACTCAGAACCCTGTACTTCACACGAGATGCAAGCACGTGGACATCAGACATTACTTCATTCGTGACCATGTCGAGAAAAAGGATATCAGGATGGAGAAGATCCATACTGACAAGCAACGGGCTGATATACCGACCAAGCCTCTAGCCGAATCCGATTCGGAGAACTTTCGGTAGAGCTAGGTTCTGTTGGACCCTACCGACCCCGGTCGAAGAGGTTTCAGGAGAGAGACATTTCAGTAAGGGGGAATGTTCACTCTCAGTACTGATACATTCAGTACGTAGAGACAAAAACCATCTACACGAGGTATCAGCTGACTACTATGTTCAGCTGACAAGTTTGCGTATCTCTACTCAGTAGTAATTTAATACAACAGTACTTTGCATTTATGACAAAGATTCAGCATGACATTAATATCTTTTGGTTTGTCTTTATTATTAACGGCTCACATTTAATGCACGACATTCCATACATAAGCTTGCTGAACTCTGCACGCATTTAATGCATGTCTTTTCGCAGTTACTACTTAGGCTATTTTACAACTGGCTTTGACTTAGGCGACTTTTGTGATCATTGCCTATTTTATAACTTCTAATCTTAACCGTCCATATCATAAAGCAATTTTAAATTCAGCCTTCGATCGAAAACCGTTCATCTTCATATTTGATATATATATTCGATCATATCTTTGAAACCGCCATTAGCATACTTCATAACTTTCAAATTCCGAAAAATCCGAGATCTGCATACGCAATCCTTACTTGCAACTTCATTCTCAATCTTATCTCGAATTTTATCTATTGGTATGCTTATATCTGTTAATGTATTTATTATATTTTTCAGTATCGCATTGTAAAGCACTGATCTATCCAAGAAACTAGGATCGATTCATTTCTTGTAACAGTACTATGGCTGGTCTATCTGTCAGTTCTCCCGACAAGATAGAGGAAATCCTCAGCAAGGGCCGTATCATGGTGCGAACCAGTCATGGAGTTCGACGCGTGCGAGCTCGAGTACATGGACGATATCTTCACATATCTGAGGAAATCCGGACTTGAGGAGTTTCTATCGAGGAAGCCGACCTTCTTCCTTCCTCGACAAGTGGCGGAACTATATCTGAACTCCGACTCAGTTGGAGGAGACATTACGCGAGGTTCGCTGTTAACACCATTGACGACGCATCGAAGATACCGGCGGATGTCTATTAAACAAGCGCCGAACAAGAGCTTCAACCTCCCGTCCGAAGGTGTCAGCACCTTGGGGTACAATGACGACAGCTCGACACATACCTCTCCATTTTTCGTGGCAAGCCCACAACCTTGAGCAGCATTTCCGAAGAATGCCATGCTACCGCTGATTCGAGAATGCTTGGCGTACATCGTCACTCACGTTGTTGACGAGCCAGATCGCTCTTTCGATCAGGTCTCCCGACCCAAGATCCATATGATGATGGCAATTTATGGCTGCGTGAAAGTCAATTGGACCGACTTCTTTGTTCGCGAATTTATGGCTCGAGCGGCCCAAGTTCGACAAAGCTACGCGAACACCGACCGCAAAAGGAAAGCTTCTCTACGGACTTAAATTGTCGGTCATGATCGAGGATTTCTGCGAGGCCGAGCGATCACATATGCCGACAAGGAATATTTTAATGTGAAGAAAATCCGCTTTCACAACAAGTCCGCGGCCCCCGCAAACATTGGTTCGGGACCGGCCGCGAAGCTCGGCCCATCTAAGCCTCGGCGGGCGACTCCTAAGAAAAGGACACCTCCGGCAAAATCACCTAAGGCACCAGCCAAGAGGCCGAGGGAAGGCCATACCGGATACACCTCGCCGAACCGGAGACTACTACCGAAGTGGCTACCGAACCAACTCCTATTCGGCCACTACGGTTGGTAGATGAGTCTTCCTCATCTGAGAAGACCAAGTCAGTGGAGAAAGCCGTCTCCACTGAGGAACAAGTTCAAGAGGAACAGGGAGAGGCTACTGATGCCCAAAGCGAAGAAGTCCAACGTCTGGATAGCCCTCTCTCTATGCCTCCGCTCAGCAGTCTACCACCTGCTGACCCCGACACTGACTTCGTTGATATTGAGTCAGATTCTGCGTCTGCAGAAGAGACTCTCGGGATGGAAGCAGCAGTTATTGTCTCTAGAGCTTCCCGAGAGATCATCCAGTTCATTCCAGATCTTGCTGACCATTCAGATTTGCTCGTCCTAGCCAAGTCAGCAAGGCTCCATATGATCCTACGCTTTCAGGAGTGGCCTCAGCTTCAACGCCTTGTTCTACACTACTCCTGTCAGCAGCTACACTTGGAAGAACTGAGATTGCGTGAGGAGATAGGCTATTCAGAGCCTGAGAACCTCAATACGATGGAGAATCTAAGGGCAGCCATGCTTGCAATCATTGCTGATCGACGCCAAGCACGGTGGCTCGCCGCCCTCGATGGGTCGACCACGACGGTCGAGACCCACCCAATGATTCGAGCCCGGAAAGCCCGATGAGGGACATCCACGGAGACAAGGATACCCATCCGAAGAAGCAGCACCACTCAGTATCCTTGGGCCTGAGAAGCCTTCGGCTGGTGTCTCGTCCTCAGCAGAGCCTGCTCAGCTCCTGCTCAAGACGACATACGAGGCAGCGCCCACCCCATCTGCCAAGAAATCCCGTTCAGTTGCCAAAGCTCTCACTGCACAAGGAGTTAAAAATCGGGAATTGGCAAAGGCAGTCCACAAGGTGTGGAAGAAGTCTGCATTGGCCACCAACTCGAGCTTCGGTGGGCCGAAATCCAACATCTCTACATCAGTGCCCCGATGTCTCCGCTCTCATATACGAAGCATTGGCCCAGGCAACAAACAGCGATTTCGGACTCGGCTAAGGACAATTCGGGAGGGACGAGCCAAGCTCCTTGAACAATTTCGAACGCCTTGTCCGCTCATACCGAGTCATTCACCGAGCAAGCCCGGGCCACGGAGAAGCAGACTAGACCTCATTCAACTGGTCGTGGAGGACAAGATCGGTGAGAAACTAGCTGAACCGAAGTCGAAGCCGTTCTCTCTCATACAAAGATACAAGGACGCACTCATATCTCGAGAGGAACGAGCTGCATCTAGCATTGGAGAAAGTGCATAATGCATGGACGACTTGTCCACCTGTTTATTAGAAGCTAGAAAAGAAGGTACTCATCCCAACCCCTGGTGTACTTGATGATGCCAAAAAGGGGGAAGGAAAGAAGAAGGGTACCGAGAAAGAAAGTGAAGGAAGTGAAGGAAAGAAAAAGAGTACCGAGAAGGCGACTCCCACTAAACCTTCTAGACTACCGAAGGGGACGGCCTTCGAAGAAAAGAAGGGACCGAGAAGAAGAAATCTATTGCCGACCTTAGCAAAACTCGGTCTCGGAAAACTCGGACTCGAGACTCGGGTAAGGCCCGTGGTGTTTCGGCTGCGAGCACAATGAAACCGGCCCAAGTGGCTCAGAGACCCCACAGACTACTCGAGCAACCCGGACTCCCAAAGACATTATTAAGGAGGTTGCTTGAGTATGCCGAACAAAGCGGTGGAGGACTCGAGAAGAAGAAGAGGCTCCTCTTCCACCACCCGATTCAAGAAGGCAAGGGCAAACAAAAGCTTAAAATTCCAACCCCTCCAAGAAAGCGATTAAGGTACATATCTGGCCGAGGAGGAAGCCTTAATAGCTGCGGATGAGAGGCCGGCCGGAGAAATTGCAGAGGCCGAAGCGGCTAACAAGCCAAAGTCTAAGCTCTGCTAAAGGAAAGACTAAAGCCCCATCCAGAGGAGGAAAGAAAACCGCTAGAGCGCCTCCGAGAAAGCTCATCATAACGGATGAAGAGGACAAGAGAAAAGGAAAAGGAGCAAGCGACGAGAAGAGTACTTGAAAAGGCGGTGGTACGTCTAAATCTAGATCTAGTACCCCGCTGAATCGAAGAAGCCCCTCAGCAAGCCACTGATACATAAGGAGATGAAAACAAAGCCATATTTGATCTGATGAACAGATATCTATACAGAGGTGAGGAGGCAAGACAGATTCAGGCTGCCAGAGACAGAATTTGGAAGGCAGACCTTGAAGCTCTGATGAAAAGGACTGAAGAGGAGGCCATACTGAGAGTGCCTTCTAAAGCTGATATTCCATACAGATACGGGGAAATTCGGGAAGCCACTGACATGAAATTTCAAAGATGGCCAAGAACGGGATGAATGGATACCAGCTGCTCAATCAAAGATGGGAAAATGCGAAAATTGAGTTCATCAAGAGGAACTATTTCGGAGGTTCGTCCAACAGGACAAGGATTGAAGCTTACATGGAATGGATGTTCGCCATCGAACCCGAACTCTACCCATACCTCGACAAAGCCATATCTCGAAGGTATAGAAGTCGGTGTTGGGACCCCGGAATCATACCTCCACCGAGAAGACAGGATGACTCGGTACACTTTGGTACGATTGAAGCTGAAGTGAAGCATGCAAGGCGAAGAAAGAACTTGTCGAAGATGAGCCTGCCGATTTTGCGGAACTACGAAGCTAAGGAAGATCACATACGGGATGTATGGAGTGCCGCTCCACGAAGATCGGACTCAAGAGTTCATGGACGGAATCAAGAAGTTCGGTGGCCCTCCTCCTTAGATCTTTAGCTCATTCTCTTAGCATAGCAAGATTGTATCCGTCATCGAATTTCTCTTATATTTATACAACTGCTTTTGGCTCGACAACTACTTGTTGTCTATACGATCGTGTTTGCTTTATGCTTTAACACTTAGAATCATCAAGTGATTCTCGACACACACACACTTTGTTTATTTACTTGTCGGTTTTGCTCGGTTAGATCTCTCGATAGACTAGACTTTCAGTTACTATTTCTCTTGGGGGAAATTGTTGCATGGGGAAATTATTGTAAAGGGGGAAATTGTTCGCTCTGTCTCCCTCGGTAGTCTAGCACTTACCGGACAACTCCACCGATCCTACTTGTAATATTTGTAAGGAGCTCGTTTTCGAGTAAGTTAGTGTTTAGCATAGTTGATAGGACATAGATGATAGGTTTTGGCATCATCAAATAGGGGGAAATTGTTGGGTGATGATTCAATCCTCAAGCATGATCATACTTGTGGGAAATGATTCTATCTTCTATCTTGAATCACGCTCGGTAGCCTCGTGCTCGACTGTTGAGAAGATTTGAAGATCCCAAAACCCTATCTCGATTGGTGAACCATTCCTTTGTATTCGTATTTGTCTCACGAGGTTTCGGACTCGGTAGACACTCTGCTCGGTCAAGGCGCTCGCAGCTCATCGGCCTCGGCACCGGTGTAGAAGACTCGGTGAATCTTTGGACTCAGCAGGCGTATATCGAGAGAGTCGGTTGAATTGAACTCAGCGAGAGTAGTTCATGGACTCGAGCTGATTTTGATGAGACCCTTCTCGTTGTCTATCTACCGAATACGAAATCGGACTCAACATCGGGCGACGTCTTCCGAACTGTCCGAATCTTTTGATAAGCTATCGGTGTTGTCAAGTACGAGGAAGAGAGAAGTCAACTTCGGTTGCCTCGAAGTTTGTTCCCGTTTCAACCACCACATCCACCTCGACAAATGACAAGCATACACGTGTCGTCTCACCTACTAAAGCTACAGTCAACATATTTCCGTAAAAGGTGGGAAAGTACACTGTTACCTACACAAAAGAGCCGTTTGCTACCACAAAAGCGGGAAAAAGAAGAAGATCATCTCCAACGGATCTATTCTTCTCTCCACTCTATAAATAGAGGGATCATTCAAGATTTGAAGCACTAACACACTAACACGAAGCAAGAAACGCACAGAGCATTCAAACAAGCGAAATTAACGACTAAGTCTTCCGCAAGAATCAACTGTGTTATCTCCGGCGAAAGACTACATACAGCTCAAAAGGAACCAAGCTGAACCGACATAAGCTTCTAGTATCCAAGCGACTGACACGAACCTATAGCTAAACCCTCACTGTTCGTCGCTCTAGATAGCTACATTCTCGTTCCTTATCCCTCTAACCCTAAGCTCACTTGTTATATCCATAGCTTAGACAAAGGAGTTCACATTTGAACCCAATCCTTATTGTATAAGGACTCCTTCATTGTTGGAGAAGTTTGTCAAACACTTAAAGTTTGATAGAATTGTAAACTCGGGACTTGCTCGAGTATAATCCCCAAGCCACGGCTTTGTCCGATTGTACAAGGCGGACCGAGACTAACTCAGTATAATAAATAGCCTCCTGATCTATCGGGACGGTGGACGTAGGATTGTTGATATCCGAACCACTTTAAAAATATCTCGTGTCGTTTACTTACCTTGTTTCATTGGTTTTACCGTGCATACCGAACATCATATTTAAAATCGATTTAACCGTCTCGGCATTCTCGAACCTTTTATCTACCGAACCGAGACTTGCATAAAATGTTTTCCTCATTAAACCGATTTGGGCCTACACAATTCCGCACACTCGAACTCTCACCGATCGATACCGAATTCGACCTAGTCGGTTAGCGGATCTCGGCCGAGTCGAGTACTCTTTTTAGCCTTTTAACACGATTCGAACGGTTGTCTCGGTTCTCGAACTATTTCAAGACAAGCACCTTCCCGAATAGGACTGTTCGTGTTTGAAAGTTGAGAAATTTGGATTCAGGTGTATTCACCCCCCCTCTACACCTGAACTCACTCACGGGACCAACAAATGCCAGATAAGAACCTTCTGATCGCGGGTCAGAGTGTATCAACTGCTGAGTTTGTTCTACTGACTTGAGTCAGTATAGAGAGTTCAGTCACTGAATATAGTGCGGATAAGTGTGGGGCTCGTAGACTTCGTCTCTTTTGAAAACGTGTTTTCGCGAACCAAATCTATTTTGGTTGGTGCACTTTTTAAATACGTTTTATGCAAAGGATGAGTTTGTAAATGGGTTTGAGCACAATACAATAAAACAGTAAATAACACAAGCGGTTTTTAACGTGGTTCGGATACGCAAAATCCTACGTCCACGGTCCTACAGAATAGGAGTTGTTGTTGATTAACCTGAGCAAGCCTCAGCAAAGAATCTGTACGCTGGACAAACCCTTCTAAGTTATAGTCCTTAGCGACTTTTACAAATCAAACCGAAGTTTGAAGGGGAGGGGATGTTCTCCAACAATGAAGGAGTTCTTACAATAAGAACAATTCACAGAAAGTGAACTCTTTCGAAGGTTCTAAACTAAAGATATAACAGTGGAGTTTGGATAGAGAAGAGGGAACTAAAGAATCTCTAGAGAGAAGAACTAAGGATTTTCAGCTACGCAAGTTCTTCGCTGGATTGGCTTTAATGCGCTAGAGAGTTGTATGATGTGAGCTTGTATTTCCTTTATTGTCCCGTACGTTGAGCTTGGAGACTCTTCTCTATTTATAGTCATGATGTAGACATGTATCCGTTGGAGAGGACAATGCCACGTGTCACAACTTTCAAAGGAAAACAACCATATATTTTCAAAAATGCATCGTAGAGTGGTTGGCTTTCTATACATGAGAGCAGCTTTAATATCAGAGCAGGTAAGCTTAGGTTGCTTCTTATTAGTCGAGGTTTGTGGTAGGTGAGACTTGTCAGACATCAGTCTTCCATCTGAGTTGACTCTCTGAACCTCGTATACTGAATAATCTCTGCTGACATTCGAATGATAAGAATTTGACAGTTGTTTTCGTGTCGGACTTGTAACTGCGTTGCATGCGTTCAGTAGATCTGGACCGATCATACTGATTTCTTCATCTGAGTCTGCTGATAAGGATCTTCTACTGAGGATAGATAGTTGGTGACTATGAAGATACTGAGCTCTTCACAGATTCAGTAGATCAAGGATCATACTAAGTTTTCATATGAAGTCTGCTGAGAAATCTTCTACTGAGAACAGTCAGCGAATGACTCTGAAGACATGAGCTCTACAAACTGATGACTTGGGGTTCTGGAATTTAACTTCCCTACAAAAGTTCAGACCAACAACACCCCTTACAAAACTTAGACAGAATAGTCAATAATGATCGGAACGAGTCTAGCCTATTACATCATCACAGTTCAAAACACACATCGGGTTCAGGACAGGTTTTTGGATCTTCAATTCCATAGCCATGAAATTCAGCATCACTATAATTTTCCCCAATAATGAATATTACAATATGTCCTAAGTACATGAACTACCGACGTCGGTTCAACGTAACTACTGAGTCGAGCTCAAGTACCCCCTAGCAATGGTCTATAAGACCACTGACTCATATCCCAACAATTTCTCCCTAATTGATGATGCGAAAACCAATAAGTACTAAACTACTAACCCCAAAAAGATTCAGTATCAACTGATCAATGAGAACAAGGTTAACAACTTACAAGTGATAGGCACATCAGAAGAAATCCGGACATGTCAGTGTGTGTTAGATCACTTCAGTGATCAGAAAGTGTTGAAAATAAAATAACACAACCATAAGCAATGAGTGGTTGTCTGGCTAACAGCAAAAACTGATTTTATAAAGATATGGCATGGAGGGTATAATCAGTGTGCTATTACAAAAGATGAGAAAAGAAGAAAAGCTGAAACTGCTACTACCGTCTGAACTTCTGAAGCTTGGCCTTGAAGTCCGCAGACTTGGCAGCAGGAGGATCTAGCTCATACGACCTGTAGATTGTTTCTCTCAGAATTTGGATGGGTACAAGGTCGTCTGTCGACTGCATATCAAGATTGTTGCGCCGCACAACTGTCTCTACTTCTTCTTCAATCTCTTTCGTGCAGATGGTGCCCTGAAGAGTCTTGGGAGGATTCAGTTGATGATAGTCGGGATTTTGTATACTGGAAGCAAATTGTATGCTTGTATACAATGTGTTTAGTCCCTACCACTATTTTATTCTCCTATCTGATAAATATATATATTTGCACATGTTATCCTTTATCTTGTATAAAAGTTAGATTTGTGTAGTGTTTCGGGTATCACAGAAGACAACACAAATTGGTTGAACTGACAAGATATAAACAGTTATCACAGCTGAGACAACTTCAGGATAAGTTGTCGGTTTAAGCTGCAGTTTAGATAAGAAGTGGCTTGTCTTAACTGCTTGTCTTTACTGGTACACTGAAGGTGGTGTATTGATGGATCACAGTGGGATATGTTCTCCTAACTGACCTTAGTAGAGAACCAAGATCTCGGTGACTTACCTGGTCTTAAGCTTGATAAGACTTCAGTTGAGCGCATTTGACTATCTATCACTTTGACCTACTATGGTGAACGTCATCGCGACCGGATCTACGTATCTTGGGTGTTAGTAGTTATTTGTGGCTCAGGCTGGTTGTCTGTATCTTGCAACCGTATCCTAGTAAAATGGGTTGATAATATCCCCTGAGGAACTCGAAAGGATTAGCACACTAAACCCGACCGGTTGATTAAGTTCAGGTGTGTTAAATATGGTCGAGTGGTACTACTCAGGAATATAGGATGTTAATTAATTTAAGCTGTTAGTGAGCTTAATTAATTAACGAATATTTATATCTTAAATACGAAGATCGATTAAGTTTAAAATACAAGCCCTTGTTCAATTTGGGATAAATGGGTAAGTCAACACGAATTCTCTAGTGGAATGAATCTGTGTTTATTAATTAATTTTGCTCTGGGATGAGCATAGATAATTAATTAATTTGAGGCTTTGCTTTATTTCTTGTATTAGATCCCTGATTTGGCCCAATTAGTTGCCTAGTTATTATTGTCTCTCAGAAATAATTATTAATGGATTAATGTATTTTTACATTATTTAATAATGTTATTTATCTTGAATTAATTGGCTGAGCCAATTAATTGATAAATATTAGTAGCCCAGTGGATTAATTAATTATATTATGGGCTAATTATGTGGAAGCCCATTAGGAATATAATTAAATTAATGGGTTACAAATATATTAATATTATATTGGCTTTTGAAGCCTATATATATTAGTATTCTGTTCATAAACAGAATACATGTTGGGATTTTATATACTGGAAGCAAATTTTATGCTTGTATACATTGTGTTTTGTCCCTACCACTATTGATAAATATATATATTTGCACATGTTATCTTTTATCTTGTATAAAAGTTAGATTTGTGTGGTGTGTCGGGTATCACAGAAGACAACACAAATTGGTTGAACTGACAAGATATATACAGTTATCACAGCTGACATAACTTAAGGATAAGTTGTCGGGTTTAAGCTGCAGTTTAGATAAGATGTAGCTTGTCTTAGCTGTTTGTCTTTACTGGTACACTGAAGGTGGTGTATTTATGGATCACAGTGAGATGAGTTCTCCTAACTGACCATAGTGGAAAACCAAGATCTCGGTGACTTAGCTGGTCTTAAGTTTGGTAAGACTTCAGCTGAGCGCATTTGACTATCTATCACTTTGACCTACTATGGTGAACGTCATCGCGACCGGATCTACGTATCTTGGGTGTTAGTAGTTATTTGTGGCTCAAGCTGGTTGTCTATATCTTGCATTCGTATCCTAGTAAAATGGGTTGATAATATCCCGTGAGGAACTCGAAAGGATTAGCACACTAAACTCGGCCAGTTGATTAAGTTCAAGTGTGTTAATAAGGTCGAGTGGTACTACTCGGAGAATATAAGATGTTAATTAATTTAAGTGTCGGTGAGCTTAATTAATTAACGAATATTTCTATCTTAAATACGAAGATCGATTAAGTCTAAAATACAAGCTCATGCTCAAGTTGGGATAAATGGGTAAGTCAGCACGGATTCTCTAGTGGAATGAATCTGTGTCTATTAATTACTTTTGCTCTAAGCCGAGCATAGATAATTAATTAATTTGAGGTGCGGCTTTATTTCTTGTATTAGATCCCCGATCCGCCCAATTAGTTGCCTAGTTATTTATTGTACTCTCGAAATCATTATTAATAGATTAATATATTTTTACATTATTTAATAATATTATTTATTCGGAATTAATTGGCTGGGCCAATTAATTGATAAATATTAGTAGCCCAGTGGATTAATTCATTGTATTATAGGCTAATTATGTGGAAGCCCATTAGGAATATAATTAAATTAATGGGCTACAAATATATTAATATTTGTTGGGTGATGATTCTATCCTCAGCACAGTAACACATAGTGGGAAATGATTCTATCTTCCGTACTGACATGCACTCAGTAGGCTTATGCTCTGAGTGAATCTATGAAGATTTGAAGATCCCAAAACCCTATCTTGATTGGTGAACCATTACTTTGTAATTGTTTTTGTCTCTAAGGTTTCAGACTCAGCAGACACTCTGCTCTAGTTCAGGCATTCAGTAGGTTATCAACCTCAGCACCGAGATGTAGAAGACTTAGTATATCTTGGACTCACGAGAGCAAGATATGCGAATAGAGTCAGTGGACCCGAACTCAGCAGGAGTAGTTCACTGTACTCAGAGCTGATCTTCAGTAGAGCCATCTCAGCATATTTGCTACTGAATCAGAGATCAGACTCAGCAACGACTAGACAGTCTTCTGAACTGTCAGAACTTTTGAATGGCAATCAACATAGTCAAATACGAGGAAGAGAGACGTCAGCTTCAGTTGCCTCGAAGTCTGTTCTGTCTCAACTACCTTCTAAACCTCGACAAATGACAAGCACACACCTGTCCTATACCTACTAAAGGTACAAGTCAACAACTTTCCGGAAAATGAGGGAAAGGACACTGTCATCATACTTCAAAAGAGCCTATAGCTACCAAAAGAAAGAGATAAAGGGATCATAGTCTCCAACGGATCTTTCCCAATCTCTTCTCTATTAATAGAGGGATAATTCAAAATTTAAAGCTCACGAGCCTTCAACGAGAACAAGTGGTAACGAGACCACAAGAACAGTGCATTAAAACGAGCAAACCGAAAAGCCTAAGTCTTCCGCAAGAACTCGAAGAACATTCTCCGACGAAAGACTACCTCCTACCTCCTAGGGAACCAAGCTGAACCAATAAACAAACCTCTAGTATCCAAACGACGTTACACGAACCCAAAGCTAAAACTCAGCTGTTCGTCGTTCTAGAAGCTACATTCTTGTTCCCTATCCCTCTAACCCTAAGCTCAACTGAACATATCCATAGCTTAGACGAAGGAGTTCATATTTGAACTTGATCCTTATTGTAAAAGGACTCCTTCATAGTTGGAGAGTTTGTCAAACACGTTAGTTTGATAAGCGTGTAATGGCGAGACTTGCTCAAGTATAAATTCCAAGACGTGGCTTTGTCCTATGTACAAGCTGATTGAGACTAACTCAGTATAAAAAATATCCTCCTGATCTTTCGAGACAGTGGACGTAGGATCTTATGTATCCGAACCACTTTAAAAATCTCTGTGTCTCTCGCTTGTGTTGCTATTTACTGTTGCATTGATTTTATCTGTTCATACTGAAAAATATCCTTTAAAATCATTCAACTGAGTTTCAGCGAACTTAACTGATTATTCTACTGCACTGAAACTGTTTTGATAAAATATTTTCCACTCAACTGTTTCGGGCCTACACAATTCTACACCACTGAACTCCATCTGAAGATACTGAATTCTGACTCAGTCAGCTAGCAGATCTCAATAGAGTCAGTCACTCTGCCTAACGCGATTCAGAACAACTATCTGGTCTGCTGAACTCATTCAGTACGATACTATCCTGAATAGAACTGTTCGTGTTTCAAGTTGAGAAATCGGTTTCAGGTGTATTCACCCCCCCTCTCTACACCTGAACGTGCTCTCGGGACCAACAATTGGTATCAGAGCAGGAGTTCTATAAGACTCTTGTTATCTTGAAACTGGTCTACCTGAACGGATCCGGAAAAACTTTTTCACTGCATATCATTCCTCATTCATATCATTATTCAACATGACTGATATTTCAGGTATAAGGATGGTACCCATGTTCTCAGTAGAGAACTATGGTGTATGGCGGGTTAGAATTGAGGCTCATCTGACCTCCCTCCACGACAGCATGACCGAAGTACTTGAGGAAGGACCTATCGTTCCTATGATTGATAGTGTCGTGACTCAGGAGCTAGCAGATGGAGGAGGAATGGTGGCCAGGGAAGAAGATTCCCAGGACGAAGTCTCTTCACCCACGAGGAGAAGAAACTTCACAACTTAGGACCGAGTTGCCGGGGAATGCCATACTAACCACTCTTAGTGATTCTTATCTCGGCAGGGTTCAGGAATGCAAGACTGCAAAAGAACTCTGGGATGCTCTAGCGCTACTGAGTCGGGGGACTCAGAAGATCAAAGCCAACAAACTTGTGCTGGAACTCCAAAAGCTGGAGAGTTTGTCTCTCATGCCGGGAGACACCATTGAAGATCTCGGCGCTAGATTCACGAATCCGATGAACTCTATCAACGAGGGTAGGACAAACATTCTCCAACCGAGAAATGAATCTCAAAATATTGAGGGCACTGCCAGACGGTCATTGGACTCCTTTTGCTACATTATTACGACATTCTGACTTAGATATTGTTACTCCTGACCATATCTTTTCTGAACTTCAAGCAGAGGAATTTGAGTTTGACAGACCTCAACGGAAGCAGCGAGCTGAAGCTGACACCAAAATTGACCATGCCTTCAAAGCATCAGTCAGCTCAGCATCTCCAGCGTCGAGTAAGACTGAACCTTCACTCAACGACATACAAGAAGGAAGTCTAGCTCAGAAGTACGCACTGCTTTCCGTGAAGTATCAGAAGGAGAAGGAGCGGTGCAGAATAGTGACTAAAGCCTATCGAGAATCGAAAGGTAAGTCTGAATACAAGCCTAAACGCACTCCTGACTCGCATATTTCTGAATGCAGAAAGAGGGATGACTCAGCACCATCAAAAGATAGCGAAAGCAAAGAAGAAAGATTCATCGCCTGCTATAACTGCAAGAAGCCAGGACATTATCAGTATGACTGTCCTGAGCTCAGTAGCGTTGAACGAGCAGCACGCAAAGCAAGGAGAGAGAAGTTCGCCAAGAAGAGACAAGCATACATAGCTGGTGAACTCTCAGATGACTCAGAAGAAGTCTACTCCTTCATGGATTCATCCGACGATGAAGCAACTTTTATGGCCCTAGAGCTTGAAGCTGAAGAAACTACTGAAAAGTA